>DWDW01001807.1:0-11035 GCA_018245635.1 Mimoniades versicolor eupheme | reverse complement strand
ACCCGGGAATCGAACCCAGGACCTCCCGTTCGGCAGTCGCACTCGCAACCAACACGACCAACGAGGCAGTCAACGTTGCGTCTAACGTACGTATGCTTATATACGTACTCGTACTTATGTTACGTACGAAGGTAAGTTTTATCAATGACTGAAATAAAGTTGTATCTGTTTTTTGGTTACATTTAGGAAAATAAAAAAACTAAGACTAGTATGATTGCCATCAATAAAAGTATTTCAAAGATCTTTTATAAGAAAACGCTTAATAGGAGGACAGCTCATTTAAAGCCCATCGTGACCTAGAGACATTGCAACATTAAAAGATATTGATTATGTATCGCCTGCCTCATTATAACCCCATATCATTGCGTCCCGAAAGCACCTCAGAATGAAGCCAATTTTAGTTTGCAAGTTGCAAGTACTAAGCGTTTAATTATGTATTCCTACGTACTTACTGGAATCTACATGTACTTATAGCACTGCTCACGTAACAAGGTATTTATTAATCAACCTCCTAGCATAGTTGAGGAGTCTCAAAGAGGTCTCGAGGAGGAGGGGTTTCAAAATATGAACTTTCGTAGCCGTATAAAATTTATTAAGAAATTTAAAAACGTACTTAATAAATAGTCTTTAGTAACTTGTTTAAATTAAAGTCACTCGGTGTAGTATCGTACATGTCTCTATATAAAGTTGTCTCTTAATATTTTTAAATATATTCGTAATGTTTATCATGCACTGGCTTGTGATTAGACGAGAAATAAAAATAAAGAAAAAACCGCCGACAGCTTCCGGAAAACGCAGCGCAATTTCCACATTGTCGATCCGGCCTACCAGGCGTTCAGCGCAGGGGTGTACAAAGATGCACTAGACGATCTGAAGTTCAGTTCAGTAGCGCGTCGACCGTCGTGCGCGACGCATGTTTCGTGTTGTAGCGGAACGTATTACCGGTTACGTGCAGTGAAGTGTTTTATAGTGTCTCAATGCAAGATATAAGGTTTGTGTTTATATATTATGTGGTTTCATATCATAGCTTTCATTTGCTAATTTTGTGAAAAATCCAAAGTTTTTGTTTTCGAATATTACTTTTATTTTACCGGAACAATTTTAAAATAAACAAAAACAGATTTTATCGTACTCATAAAAATTATATTTTGACATAAACAGCAAATGAAACTGAAAATGTTTGATGAAAAGTAAAAAGTCTCTTGCAACATTTTTTTTTCGAAACAGTAATGTACATAATTAAAACATTTCACGAAAATAATAAACAAATAATCAAATGTTTCATATACTCTGTTATTGTACACAGAATGTAACGGAACAATATAGTGATTAATACAAGTCCTCAGTTAAGATATTCAGTTCCGGACGCAACGTGTCGTCCATGCCCGCAGTCCGTTAAAAACTGTGATAAGCGTCCGACACAGTGACAATGCATTATAATTTTTTTTATTTCCGTTTATTCCTTTGCATCTGTTAAATTACCAATGTTTTTTTGTAACGTTGGTTATCTTAAAACAAATATTGCTGACGCATACTATACACGTTATGCTATTCGATTTACAACATTAAGTCTTCAACATAATACATACAAAACGACTATGGAAATATCATGTCGATTATTATTGACTGAACGCAAGTGAATATTTAAGAAGTTTTTAATTACGCGTTTTAAAAATTATTATGACTATAATTAATTTTTAATCTAACTATGACAGACAAAGTTTACTTTATCTTCTTAATATCATTTAAATGGACTGAAACGCAATCTAGAATTTTGGTTATGTGCAGAAATATAAGTTTTTTAATCCTGAATTTGTTGAGAATTTGACTAAAAATTAACAAAGAAAGGTTCATTATGTATTAAAAATATTTAAAGAACATGTTACGTCTTATTAAACTCGAAATTACACATAAAATGTTTCCTTAAATATTATCTCTTTGTTACTCTTCTAAAGAACGTATTTCAGAAACAGAATGATAAAATATATTATTTCCTACCACGGGCCTACGTATTTCCTTAAATCTTTAACAAATAATTCTCTAATCACGCTCTTAACGCCTTTTTCCAATATCTCATGTTTCACCGTATTTGCTTTATGCACTTTGGCAGTATAAAAATGGAAATGAAAGTTAATTTTCGGAACAGGTACAATAAAACAAATAAACTTATTGCTGGTCAGCAGTCACCGCTGTAATGCACATCTAACGTATTAACTATTTCTTGTATTCGTGTCATTCAATATATTTAACAATGTAGACGAAACACAGGTTTATATGAACAGCGATATTGATAAGTCTAGTAGAACAATATCATAATAATAGCTAATAATAATAATTTTCCTATAAAAACTATGTTCAATTTAATGTCTATATGGGTCTTTGTAAAGCAAAGTCCACATGGGGCACACAACACGTGGAGGATGAGCAAACTAATCAGACTAAAACCGTTCCTAACACGAGATCAATCAATTGATGAAGCGCCCTTCCTACAATCAGTTTACGTTTTTGGAGGCTACTGGCCGGCTCCATAAACGTTTTGAAATGTTCCATATATTGTATCCGCCTTTGACATTATTTCATCATAAAAAAGTATGTTCATTAATATATGAAAACTAGACATATATTTGTATCCGTATAATAAGAAAAAATATATACGAAGAAAAAATCAACAAACACTTTGTATAATTTAGCATATGGCGAATAATACTAGGTTGATTTTCCCCGTGACTACGTGACCAAATAGCTCTATGCTATATTTAAATTTAATTGAATCAAAATATAATGTGTAAGTAGAATTATTGAAAAAATATAAAAATATAATTTAATTTGGTAATTTATTTATGGTTTAGAACGCACATACATTCTCTGATATCTTAAATCTTAACCGATTTTTTTAGCTAATAGCGTTTCGTACCGAGTCTCATATTGTACAAAAACTCCATGCAACTCTGACCATTTATTTAAAGTTCCATAAAGACCATTTATTTAAAGTATATTCCATATAATATTATGTACGTTCTATACTTTAGTGTTTTTATTATTTACTGTGGATGTTTTTCACTGTTTACTTTCCATTACTAATGAATGTAGTCTACGCCGATGGGATAACCACATCTATGTCTGTTAATTCCTCTACATATGCTGATACGTATGAGCATGAATATCTTTAAATATTGCCTGTTAGTTGGATATGATGTCATCACTATTATCAGTCAGTCTGTCATTGAAGCCAAGTGGGGGTTGGCAGACTGCACTCATCTTATAAAACATTATGAGAAACTAAGGTACGTAGGTTTCCCCATGAAGCTTTCCTTAACCTTTACAACATGTATTATTTAAACTGAAACGCAAATATATCTTTAAATGTAGCATATTAGCAAAATGTCATTCGCGAGTGCCAAGTGGTCTCGCAACAGGCGCAGAACCATTGTTTGACTTTCGGCAACACGAGTATTCAGTTACACGGAACTGCACACAAGATGTACGGAACATTGCCAAATAGGTTAAGTAGTGGATATTAGAACAAAAGTCCAGCTTGAATTGTATTTCGCGCTGAGTTGAATATTCTATTACGAGTACATGCGGTCTACGCCTTGCCGTGGACATTTTAAAACCTAACGCCAAACAAACGCTAGATTGTGCTCAAGTGTAAAGGGAAGATAAAATTTACTAGAATAAGAAAAGACTTTATACAAAAACAATATTTATTTGGAAGTCGATGAAGATTGGTCGCAGCTGATTGATGATGGTGATGAAATTGATGATGATTATTTTTGTAATGCGAAATAAACTATAAAATTGAATAGTAGGTACGATGAGGAAGTTAGGTGAGTGACTATGTACCTACATGCAAAACGCAATAATTAGTCGAAAATTAAGAGATTTAATAGCAAAAGCCACTTAAAGCCTTAAACTTAATTACTAAAATATAAAACTTTCGTTTAAAAATGAACATAGAAATAAATTTTATTGCAATGATTTTACGTCTATTTTTCTATCAGCAGCAAGTCATCTTTGTGTATCAGTTCGACCTATTTTCTCAAATGGAAAATTCCGAAGTCACTATAAATAAATGAAGAGTTCGAACCAAGAAAATACTATGAAGTATCTCGTTCATTTAAGCTTAGCACGGGTCGAGAGTTTTCATTTTATTAAGCGCCTTAGCGCGAAAGCCTCCGCTCTTGACTACTGGTGCAATATAAGTCTTATTTATATTTATTGGAAAGATTTTTAATACCCCACGTCTTGGAAAAATTTAAGAAAATTGCATCGAAATATAATTACGATAGATAACAATTTAAAATCCTTAACTGTATACTTGGGAGGTTTGAGTCTTATGCCAAAATGATCACTAACACGCCTTTGCACCAACACAATCTATTTGAGGAAGATTTTCAACCACCCCGGTAGCTTAGCACTCTCTCTTAAAATGCTGAAAAATGTACTTACTGCGTCACCAACTGTCATCAATTTAGCAACCGACTTTTCCTATCCTTTCAAATCTCTTGTTATATGTAACAACGTCTATGTCACCGGCACTTCGAGACCAATATTTATTTTAACTAATTCTTTTCTTTGACTGCAGAACGTAGTATCGTAAATGCTATCCATATTTATGCTCTTTTATTGCACTTACACAAACACATGAATACAATTACATTAAGTGCTAAAGCTACCGTGAAAATACGACAATAAAATTAAAAACGACTGTATTGCCGGTAAAAGCTAATGCAGATCATGCAGGTCGCATACTACTTTTAACCGCGCCCAATGTATATTGATGGTGTGTAAGTACAATTGCGTCCAGCTGCGAATAAGATCCATTTAAAATTAAGAAATATACCCGTTTCCCTGTTTATGTTTTTATTATTATTAATATATCGTTACGCAAAGTCCTTTCCGGAGTTGGCAAAGCTATATACATATATCACTACTTTACAGACCAGACCCCTCTACATTCATCACTCTCTTCAAAAGCGCGTGCGGGTTTCGGCGACTTCTGCCTTTCTCATTATCATAATAATAATACTAGTTAATTCGTTGATGCTGATAGATAGTCTTACAGAGCCAACATTTACAATTAAAGGTCAGTAACCGAGCGATCAAACGCACTACATTGCTATCGTTTAAGGGCAACAAAACAAAACGACCGAACTAATTAATTGTAGGAGCTAACTATGTAAATGTGCCTAGTAAACCACCCTGCATGTAGTAGAAACACGCTATACACACCGCTGTAGCGTTTGGCGAGCGACAACAGTCAATTTTTTTTGGGTATAAACGAAACATAAAATGATAGACGTCTGTAACTGATTTTCGTTAGCCCTATAGAAATAGAACTATTAGTCAGTCAGTCTAGTTAGCACAGTTTATTAATAATAGTTAGTGTACTAGTTCAGTAGACTATGAACACTAGTATGATGTCATTAAAGCAAGGTACACATAACATATGCAACATAATCGTCTATAGTGTAATCTAATGAACATAAATTTCAATTATGGAAGCTGGTGTCCAACAGCCAGATGCCGATGAAGTACGTGGTATCTCCCGTTCTTCCCAAACATGTGTCGCTGGCAATAAACGGTATCGTCCAACAACATACGCTAATGAAATTTATAAACCATAAAACCGGGGAGCGAAACCGTTGTTTTATAAAGTGTAATAATCATAAAACCGCTCCGCTATCGGACGCGGTGGACTACGTATAGTACAATGCAACATACATAGACACAGTACAACCCACAGGTACATAATACAACCCACAAAAGTAATCCAGAACCTACAGAAGCAATGCAGAACCTACAGAAGCAATGCAGAACCTACAAATGTAATGTAGGATCATTACGAGTAGGTATTATTAAATTTACAGCTGTACAATAAAAATTTCAGATGTACAATACAACTTATGGAGGTGGGTCTAATTGTATAATAGAAAGTACAAGGGTAAATATAGATCTACAGAGGTAACTGCCGTGGTGTAGGGTACAATGATACAATAAAAATTCACAGAGGCCCAGTAGTACCTACTAAAATACAGTAACGTTTACAGAGGTTCTATAACATCTCAGTCCAGCTCAGTTTTACGACTTGAATTGTACAAATAACACAGAAATTGTATATACACTTATAATAGATTAAACACATTTTGAAACATTAAATCAATCTTCCATTTCCTTGATTTAGTTATCAATACTTTTTGTCTACGTATCTATTCCAGGTAACGCAAATATTCCAGCGTTACCTGAATACATTACAGATAATACTATAATACAATTATATGTAGTATTGGACTATATTTGGTATGCTAAATCTACTCGTTTCTCTCTGCCTACCCCGTCAGGAACGTGGCGTTGTGACATAGGTAATATTGCAATTATTGCAATTGGGAGCCGCCTATAACCCAGTCCCAAGATCCCGATTGAGAAGTTAAAAATTGTGACAGCGCCCCTCTAATTCATAAATTAATTAAACTCGCCCCGGCCGGAGACTCCCGTCATTTGTAATGATAAGCAGGCTTCATTAGGATTCACCCCTGACCCGCGTCGGGTCACTGCAGATTTGTGTGTAATACCGGTAATTCCTGTGTGTTCTACATAGTTGTGGAATCTCATAAGTATGAAATAATTTGCTATGTACTATGCTCTACTGACCATAGTTTTAGTATCTGAGAAGCATCAACTAGCTTCGGCTAGAATTTTTTTTATCGTACTTATTAAAAGCTATCACGCAAATATACATGTAAAAATATAATATAACATATCTACATATATACAGAGTGTTTTCCTAAATAAATCCTTCGTATGTCTTCCCAGTAGCTTACATTATTAGTAGTATTACAGCTTAATTCTTGTATAGAAAAGTCTGATACGGTGAACATTCTGTTAATTAGACAATCCAAATATTTTGACAATATGTATTGGAATTTATTTCACACTTTACATATTCATAGTATGTACAATCGTCCAGATATTTAATTTAATGTTGTCAAACGTATAATTATGTTTGTTAACGATTTAAAAACTTTTCACCTTACACTCACGAATCTCGCTCACTATTACAGTTGAAACTGTAAGTGACAAACCAAAAAATCCCAAAAATCGTAAAACTTTTTAATTTATGCAGCGCTCAGCGAGACATGTCTCGCTTTAATTATTCCGGCAACACTGACGACAATAAAAGCGTAGAGCAAAGTGTGGCCATAAATTGTTAACGTCTTGCAAACCCTGTTCATTTGCTCTTACCAAACTCCATTAACGATACTTGCTGCAGTTGTTAAATCTGTCTCACTCGTATATCATTATGATGATTAAAATTGTCATCATAAAATATATCACCTGTATAGGGCGAAATGTTTTAGGAAGCGCCATCGCTTAACTTAAGATAACATCATGCCTTTACTTTGTCGAAATACTACTACTTTTAATAATAATAAAAAGTGCCATTTCTTAACTTAAAATAACAGCATGACTATAAATCCTACTTTTACTCATACTTTAATTAACTCGTTTAACCAATTTCAGTCTTAAAGCGATTGCTGTCAAGATAATCTCTGCTTTAGCCTAATTAGTGTGTGGTAGGCAATTTCTATAATCCTGTACAAAGGTTGGTTATGTCTATGGATGGCAGCGGAGACTGGACTGCTTACAAATTTGCTACATCTTACTACATACTTGAAAATAATAATATTAATCTTGCTACATACCTAAAAATAATAATATTAATAATTTAATAATTTTTCGAAGTAATAATTTTATAATACATATACCTAACTATGTATAACCGCCCGTATCATACACCCTTATACCCGCATAAACGATAACGGCGTTGTAAAAAAGACATTAAAACTGTTATTTATAATAAATTTAAATCATAAAGTATTAAAACGGCAAATTTCGGCAAAATCCGTACATATAATGCAAAAAGTGTATAGATATTTTATATCAGATACCTTTTTATTATTGTAATGAATTCGAAATAAAATATTTGATTGCAGTTTACAAGTATTAAAACGCTTTAATGGTGGTTCATATCAGACTCCCAATATCTTGGTGTATTTTACGATTATTTCAAATTCATTTTATACTAAGTTATACGTTATTAAGCAATAAAAAATCTGATAAAAACATATTTTAAAGAGATTATTTATAACTTTTACTTTGTTTATAATATTTTTTAAATACCGCTCTTTATGTCTGTTATTATCCCTTATGTGAATTTAACCTAAACAATTTAACAGTAATATCCCAAAAATATAAATAATCTACTTACGACTAACGATTGAATCATAAATATAATTATGTATTATTCGATATATTGTACATATATTCTTGAAAATTTCCGCCTACACTAGGTTATAATTAAGTGCAACGTCAATGTGTAAAGAGAATATACAAATACGAGAAGGCAAACAAATGAATACAGCGCTTAGAAAGACCAAATAAAAATATGCAACGTGGAAAAATTTAACGCTACTAATTGCATGTAAACAGCAAACCATCTACAATTTGCTAAGACAACAAGAAATTCAAATTTGTTCGGTGTGCCTGTATAACGTTGAGAACGATAAAACTGCACTAATTGTATATTATTCCATGAAATTAATCAGGACTAATGCAGATTGTCTATGAAAATAAAATATAACATTGTTTAAAATCTCACACGTCGCAAATGAAAAGTCCATATATGAGCTCTAAATGAAAGAACATTTTACTGACGACCAGTTTATTATTAGCGCTATTACGCTTCAAACACCAGTAATACATCAGTTTACTAGGCTAAACCATTTTATATAGTGTTTTATAGCTTTGTAGACTTTACAATATTATCTATCTGTAAGATCACAATGCTCAAGATGATGAAAAAAGTTATACATAAATCAAATATTTGTTTACTGTTATTGTGTCAGATGAGACATCTCATTATTTTGTAAATATAAATCGAATAATTTAACGTAACAATTATAATATGTATTATTATAAATTAACAATTATCAAATAATAATAATTAGGAATTCGCGCCCAATGATAGTGCCAAAACCGTTAGTGATATGTCTAAAAAATTTAAACATATTCTCCGTTGTATTTCTCTCCCCCTACAGCCGTCATAATCATCGACCTTCAAACTTTTTGCCACAAATAATTTCCATTCTCCCTCTTCAACGGCGAATTCATGTCAATTCTAGTATTTTGTATCGTACTTAATATGACATATTTCTTGTATATTTTTTTGTGATTGCCCTGATTATCATTTACGAGTAGTACCGCTTTGATAGGTCGCACAACACAAGTGTATTAATTATATGTATACAAGTGATAAAGAGTGCTAACATTTCCTTTGCTCTACTTATTTTTCTCGGTGTCCTAGGCACATGGGCTGCATAAAACTCTCGAAAACTATACCATTGGTCTATGTGATTATAGCGTTCATAAATTTATAAAAATATCTCGTTATGTAAGTTGTAACCATAATAGCTACCCACTTTCGTTAGTATATATCCATGTTAATAAAATATTAACTCAGGTAATATCAAAACTTGTGCACAACTGCAAGGGATCTAAATTTAATACGTCAATCCGAAGGCTCAATTTGCAATAACTTGTCAAATAAATCTCGAAGCAAGCGTTCGTTTTAACGAGTTACAGTTGAACGTTTTATAGATCGTGAAATCCGCGCCGACAGCGACTCAGTTAATATTGTTTATTTCATCACTTCTATTATTGACGGTATTATAGAATTATACTAAATCTGATTATATGAATTCAGTGGCAAAACGTAAAAACTTCAATATTTAAAATTTAAATATAAATTACAAAAAACAGAACAGCTAAATTTATGTAGGTACTCGTAGATATAAAATTGTTTCGGTATTTTTTTATGCCTAACTTAATTTTTTGTGTTGTACATTTTAAGTTAATAAAACTACAATAGAAATACTTATTGTTTTATATACGCGTCGCTGTTGAATAAGATTCATACTTCTTTTGCAGTGACAATGTTCCTACTACAGTCCGGTGTCGAGTGAATGACTAACAGTTATGTGTTGTCGTGACAATAAGTTAAAATGTATGGAAAAACACTGAAATAACTACAAGAGATGGCCTCATACAGTCACCAGGAGACGCAGTCGAGCCCGGCAAAGGAAGTACCGAGGTAAATGTCGTGGATTCTACACTCATTCAATTTGTTTGTAAACCTTTTTTTTATTCCATAATCGGCCGGTATTTAATTCGGAAAACTAAAATGGAATTGTTGACGTAGTTGTCATTTATTTTTTGAAGTTATACTTGTTTTGGCGCGATTGGAAAAAATTATGAGAGTGATTTATATTAATATTAGTATTTATTTTGAACTAATTCTTTTATACTTATCATGCGAATATTTGAAACTCTTTAGCACTGTGAAACATACATAATTTTATCTTTAATGAACTCATTTCATTCCATATTCAGAGTGAATTCAATTTATCTACATGAATTGTTAATGAGCAATGGACGACGAATTCATTTCATAACAACGTTATATTTAATCTATGTATTTCAGTTGTGACGGTTAAATTATTACATGATTTTTGTCTTTCTGCTAATTACGCGTTTGCTTTTAAAATAATTGCTTATTATGCATAATTTTGCATACTACATTTTGTTTAAATTTCATAAAAAGTAGTTGTTATTTGTAGTGATTTATAATGATCTAGCTTCTGCAGTGCCAGTTTTTGTCACTAGGGGCGCCACTGATTACGTACGGTACTATATTATACGATATATTGTACGATATATTATACGATGTACTTACAACTGTATTTTCGAGCCTCTTTATCGTTCCGCTGTTGAAACATGGGTATCATCTCGGAATGAGAGGGTTAAGGCCATACTCTGCCACGCTACCCAAGTGCGAGTTGATAGACTTCACACGTGTTAGAGAAGAACATTTGTTTATTCAGAGCTGCAAGGTGTCCAAGTTTCCTCATGGTGTTTTCCTTCACCGTTATAGCAAGTGATATTTAAACTTAAAACGCACATTTTTAAAAGGTGCGCG
>DWDW01001806.1:0-11037 GCA_018245635.1 Mimoniades versicolor eupheme | reverse complement strand
CGTATACTAATCTTGGTTACGCATTACTGGCGAAACGTTTCAGCAATGTAATACGATTAATTTTCCACGTTGTTATATTAATTCAGTATAATTTCATAATAATCCTCTTGAAAACGTTTTCTATGCGGATGTAATAATCCGCGTTATTGCTACGAGTATGTAAGGGAATATAGTGCCGTGAACATTACGCTGAAGGGTGGCTAGCTCGTTGTAAATTAATCTATCATGCGGCACGACGTGCTTCGCCCACTATTTTCAACTTTTATTAAATACTCTGGGATTATTGAATATTGGTATTTTTAAACACAACGTGTAAACTAGTAAGGATTTTAAAATGTTCTCTTTTAAATCTATATATACACAAATGAGCATTTTCGTGATTACTAGTTTATTTGAATTTAATTTGCATATAGGTATTTATATTTATTTATTAACGAGGTAGGTTATCACAAACAATGTTTTTTATATTCGCAATATATACGCAACATCACGCCTGTAATCCTCAAAATGGGAGGCAGAATGCAGTATACTTCCTTGTACATATTTTTTTTTATATGTAAATGTACAGAATCCTTTAACAAATTAAATATTTTTTATTTTCATTTCTACTACATTTACATACGTAAAAGAGTAAAATCACGGGTATAATTCCTGAAGAGGTAGGCAGAGGGATGTAGAACACTACCACTTTCCACCAGTTAGTTTTACGTCCCACTGTGGAATAGGTGGTGAGCCTATTGTCATACACCGGGCACACATCCGGACTTCGAGCTACTACTAGAAAATCTAAATTCGAAAATTTAGTAGGGCCCGACCTGGGAATTGAACCCAGGACCTCCCGTTCCGCAGTCGCACTTGCAACCAACACGACCAACGAGGCAGTCAATATAGTTAATATTAGATATAATTAATTAGTATTAAATTAATCATGTATGAAGAGGGTGATGAATGTGGAAGAACCAGGGCAGGTCTATAAGAATAGATATCTCTCAGTAATCTCTGCCTACTCCGTAAGAGACTTGACCTGAAAATGTGTATATATGTATGTATATAGATATATAAAATTAATCATTATCATTATAAAATGTTTATCTATTTATATGTGTTAAAACAAATCGTTTTAATATATTGAATTCAATACGATACGAAAGGCCTTCGAGGTATTTTGTAATCACAAACGTAAAGCTTTTTAAAAATCTGAAAGACACAATACAATGCTTTCGATTTTCAAGTTATAACGAATTTCTTAATACGGTATAGGAAAAAGTCTGTATTCGATCTGACTTGCTTTGAATCAAGTTTCTTATGACCAATTTATATGTTACACCAAGTGGCCAATTTTCCAGTTTTCAATTGCTTTTATTCAGTCTTTGGAATAGATGTTTTTGGATTTTGAGCTGGCCACTTAAGTTTCTGGTTCTTAATTTTTTTAGTTTCATTCAAATCACCAGCACCATTTCGATATATATGTATGTACCTAATGAAAGACGTGTGAATGTGCATATTCATCTAATAAAAAAAGAATATACATATATCTGATATAATTTTAGCGGCTCGCGTCATATATCGAATCGCAGTTAGCTTTTAGAGTTAATCTTTAATACTACTCGCTACTAGTATTAAAATTCGTACCGAGTACGGTACCAACTTCGGAATTTATTCCTTTCTAAATCATAATAAAATCCAGTGTGAAAACTTTTAGTTTGCGTGGTGGTAATGGAAATAAACCTTTCGGAACTCGAGATCCTTCGAGATTAGTGTGACAATTCTGCATTCATGTGTAAACAGAACTTCGGCTTGTTGTTCATTTGTTGAGTTATGCTACTCGTCGTTGTCTGAGAAACTTCTTCACTTCTTACGTTTGTTTCGTCATATATAACTAAGCGTATACGCAAGGCAGGCAGTGCAACGTACACATGAACTGCCTTACCTGCCTAATTATCAGCCTCATTAGATTTACTAAATATGTATAACTGTAAAATACCAACGATACCTTTTACACTGAAAAAAGTGCCGTGCCAAGGTCGCGTACGCGGAAGGCAGTATTTTTTTCTAATTACAAGCTAACTATTGGTTGTACACGAAGCGAAAATCTGTTCGGAGCGTTAATTAAACCCTAGCGGAGGTTTTTTAAAATATCTTGAAATTACTTAAAATTGAATTTCTTAAAATTCATGAGTGCTGATGCACCGAGTGCACCGAGTGTTTTCAGTATTTTGTCACGATGTTGCTTGTAATTATTAGTTTGTTTAACTCCAAAACAATTTTGACAATTCTGTTCTTTCGTGTACTCGTTGGAGATTTATCTGAAAACAACAGGCAATATGTACGTATATTATTTTCGGATAATTGATTTCGTCAGTACAACATACGAGTACTATTGATATTCTCGTTCATTATAAGAGTTTTTGTTATTAATGCCATTAATGAACAACTTATTACAAATCTCCAAAATGGTATTTCGTTATTTTTTATTTGTTACAATGTTTTCGGCACCATATTGAGCCGTACGCTATACATCCAGCATTTATTTCGTATAATACAAAATAAAGTATAGGAAGTCACTACGGTCCTTTAAAAATTTACAAATAATATTCGGCAACACAATCTTCGTGTGCCATTGATATACGCAAAAAGTTTTAATTCAACAGTTTTATTCAGTAGTAGGTGATAATACACAGTGGATAAAAGAGTGAAGCAGTTCTTACGGATATAAATTCGCGTCGGCGGCGCTCTCAGAAACGTTTGCACAGAACCGAGAACTTGTTAAGACGCTGTTTAATCTAACTAAACTTTCCAACGTATACAATGCATATGTTACTTATGAATACCGTCCTGTCTGTTCGTAGTGCTAACTTAGTTGCGTGAGGTTTTGGTTAATTAAAACTAGATACACACGAAGGTCGAGTAATTAAACTAGTTAAGAAAATATTGGTAAGAGCATGAAATAATGCGTCATTTAAAATATGACGTCACATCACGCGCTTATCCCAGTCCATCGCTGGTAATAGGCCGGCCCTAAGGAGGTTTTAGCCATAATCCGTAAGCTGGGCATGTGGGTTGGAGAACGTAATAAATATCCTCTTCATGATTTATTGTGATGTCTGTTTACAATCGTTTTCCTCGCGTTCAATTGTCATGTTTTTTTGGTTCTCAGGAAGATAAGTACTTACGTATTTGTGACTGATGTAAGTTATTTTTAGCATTCGTTTTATTTTAATGTTCTGACACAATTTAGAATATCGATCAAAAGGTTTTACTACTATGTATTTGATCGTAAGCTTTGATTAATTTAATTAACGCAATCCTTAATTAACACAATCCTTAGTTATAAAAAAATTTAAAACTGTCCCGTGCACTAATTTAACAACATAATAGACATGTGGTTGGGTTGTTCAGCACAATATTGTGTGAATAATCACTAAGGCCACACGTTCATAACAGCCATTGTGTTGACATGTTCTGGTTACATATGATGTAAATTCATAATATCCGTTTGCATCACACGCTATTGTTACTAAAACAATTACAGTGACTGAGGCTCACTCCTTTTTCCGTGGGATATATAACACAATTTGTGAAAAGTGAGAGTACTCTGCCTTCCCCTCCATATAAATAAGCGTTATATTATGTTTTTATGTTAACTTGAGATGTATACGTGTAACAATTGCATTGCAATAAAAAAACTTTCTATAATACGAAATATTTTTGATGAAACCGACACAAAACGCGATCATCAATGAGTGCACGCCAAGTTGAACTGTACTGCAACGGCTTGGTGAAATGGAAAAACGTGTATACAAAGACTGAATGCCTGCGGGGCAGGGCGCCCACGCTTATCTTTGACGTGAAGCGTCTCTGACATCAAAACTTTGCACAGTGTAAACAAACTTCGCGGACTGAAGGATTGTAAAGACGTCGCTGAAAGTAGGTGACGTAAATATTAAAGCGTTCCGCGTGATATCGCACTTATATACATATATACGAGTATATACGCATCGTATATTTTAGCGTCAATATTCATTTGGATTTCTATCCATATAGTCAAATTTTTTTAGTCAGTTAATAACATAGTTGAGTTACTAAGTTATTATATAGCTCAAGTTACATATGTATTTATGTGAACGATTCGAGTATATTAATGAGGAAAACAATCTAAGTATAATAGATATGATATTCTCCATGTTATATCAGATATCCTTATGTTATTATTAAACAGCAGTAACGAAAAATATAATGCTTTTTTTATAGCACTTATCGGTGGAAGTTATATTTTATATATTGAACAGAAGAAAATGACAACAATTTATAACTTTGAGATACTTTGCATAAAAACGGAAAAGTTGTTACGACGTCTTTAACATTTCCTTCTTAGCTCAACCTTACAACAATGTATGTATTCAAGAATTTAGAACTGCTCCTAAGCTATAAACTGACGATTAAATTAAGGGGTTCAATTTTAATAAATACTTACTCGTCACAAGGTTGTAAATAATTGTAATATATTAAGGTGATAGATCTACGTAAATAAATTCAATATCTTTCATGTTTTCTTTGAATATTCCATTGGATTTGATCTTAATTATATTCCGACTGGTTGTTATAAGTGTATATATGGACCAGACATAAATAGTTAGTAATCTTTTTGCATAGTATTGCACAAATATGTACATAGAAAGGTACTAAATTTTTTTTTCAAGATTTCTGACTTTCGTTGGCGTCCATTCCGTCAGTAGCGTCTTTTTAATGATTTTGTGGTAACTACTAGTCTATTCTACAGCAACAAGGCTTTGTGTAATCTTCTATTGAAAAGTGTTTCGAAATGAATGTCTTGGTTAAAAATGTTTCTAAAATAGATCGTAAAGTCGTCCCAAACATATTACTTTTCAAGTCACCATGTCTTCAAACGTTCAGAATGACTTGCCTTTAAAATTTGAATTTAGTAGAGTTTAGTAGATTAATATTTACAGTCAATCAATTCTATCACATTTGTATTTCAATGCTTATTAACTTAGCGTGTTCAAGTAACCACCGCTGACTAAGATTGAACATAATAACAACATGATCAACTATAATATTTATCGTAAATCAGACAATATTTTGAATTGGTAATATTATAAGATAAGAAACGGCATTTAAAATATAATTTTCGTTTCTAATTAGAGCGGATTATATTATTTAGATATCACTGAATCGCTTTAACTTTGCGAGATACCCATCAGGGTTCGCTGTCGTGCTAAAATAAAAGAGATTATATTTTAGTACGGGGTAAAAGTCGGCAAGGGTTGAAATGTGTTGAAAAGAGTCATCTGAACTTATTACACCGACACCTTGAGAGCGGTGTGAAAGTTTTTGGAAGCTTACTACCCAAAACGAATTAATTGTAGTACAATTTGAAAAGTTCGACACATTCTCTCGGTACAATAGCTTATAAGGTATTTGCAACGCGGCACGTTATTTAAACATACCAAGGGCAATTTTCGCTGCAAGTTTAAATCTCTGGCTATATTGTTGCGAAGCAGTGCACGTTCACTACGCCCGAGACATCTATATTACAGTTTAGATTACTTTAAAATTGTACTTCGAGGTACGGTACAGCGGCACTAATAGGACTACTATGTCAACTTGAAAGTGCCTCACACATGTACCTACTCATATCTTTGTGACGGAGACGCTTTTTTATACGTTTAATAACAAATCTGGCGACTATGTATTTCGCGCTAGAATCGGCTCTGTCACGATATGTGGGACATTAGTTACTGCAATATCCGACCGAATTTTTTTTATACACATGAAACGGAAACAGCTAAAGAAAGAAAATTAAAGTCAAATGCAACTTAAAGTTGTTTTATTTGCTGTCTTAATATACGGGTTGTTAGCGATAACAATAAGTAATTATTACATTCTCGACAGAGATTAGTATGTAGATTTCACGAGAAATAATCTTTATTACGAAACACACGTATAAAGAAACACCGTGGTAATACTTTTGCGTTACACCGCGGCAGGTTCTTAATGGGACTAATTATGTATCCCCATTCCTCCCTCGCCTTCATATGCGTGGCAATTGTTGGCCACCAACTGACACCTTCCGGAATTGGAATATTTCCAACTATCTAGATCTAAAAGAGTTGGAAGGGTCTTTCTTGAACATCTTCAGGATGTGTACAAACATGCTTATTGGATATTTAATAACAAGATATCTACATAGCAATATTGTAGTAAATGCGAGTAGCTCCTAATCCTAAATCATCGTAATATGTCATGTACATTCTTTCTTTTCTGTTTTGTTCCAATGTTTGTATGACTAGGCGACTCTTATCAGAAAATTTGTTTGCACTGTCTCACAATCTTTGGAGTTTATTCTTCCGAAAGTCTCACTCCTATAAACAATTCTCCGCGGGATTAGTTATTCGTTTTTCGTAGAGAATCATTTAGCAAATATTAAACGTGCTATAATCTCATAACTCATTTTAGTCGCGGGGAAACGGTAGTGTTATTATATTTTCTTTCTTTTACCGTTTTCTTATTATTTCGCTTATATTTTCTAATCTCTTTGTTATATAGTCTTTCAGAATGTGTATTTCGTATTTCTGTTTATTGTACATACATATTTCATATTTTTATTTTATTTTGGTGCTATAAAATTAAGTTTTCCTTGATTTAATATTCACTATGCAAATTTTATTTGTCCATTGTACATAAAACTCGGGCGGCATCGTAACGATCTGTAAGTTATCCTTGGAAAAGTAGTCCTAATTCCGTTTATTCAATATCCCTACTCTCTTTGACGTTCGATTGAGCAAAAAATACATATTACACGCAGCATTACGTTCCGATTTGCCTTTAAAAATTATGAATGTTACGTACTATTATTTGTATGACTTCTAGCTTAAACTGAAGCTAAGACTCTTTATAATCCACAAGTTTGTATAATCTTCTATACCTATATTAATAATGTTCATCATGGATAATCGATAATTATCAATTATCCAATTACGTAGTTACGTAGTCCAATTATAATTGGATATTGTTTCAATACCTATTCAGATCTAATTCACAAAATTTATTCATTGCAATTTAACTATGCACACGCCCTTGTTATTTCCGTAAACCAATTTAAATGTAAAAGTAAGCTATATAGCTTCGATTGAAACAATCGCTATTTGTTCATTACCTTGAAATTGACACATAATATAGAGTTTCAAATTGAACTGAAATAAATTTGAGAATGCAAATGAATATATCCGAATTCGTTATCGGCTCTCAAATCACATGTTAGATTACATGATTGTGAAATAAATCGCGTGTTACGATGTCACACATGTGACGATGATTACGAAACCAATGAACACTAAAACACAAAAGACCAGAATCTAAGTTTCGACTGTCAGACTGCTGATCAGGTCCTGGGTTCAATTTCAGGGTCGGGCACTACTAAATTTTTCAACTTTAGGTTTTATAGTAGTGGCTCGGAGTCTGTATATGAGCCCGGTGTATGGCAATAGGCTCACCACTTATTCCATAGTGGGACGTAAACGCAACTGGTGAAACGTGGGAGTATTCTACCTTCATGTGCCTATCTCTTCGTGGATTGGCAGGTGTGATGTTTCCAAAATCTAATGTCCAGTTAGATCATAATGGTATCGATTACTTATTCGTTGTACCTAGACATGGATCTGTACGTATACCTTTGACAGTGTTAGGGCTGCGTCAATTTCGCGATATACACAAATTACCAAACGCTCGGGAACTGTGGAACATGGACAAATTACAATGATTGTAAGATAGATGCTTGTGATACAATATGTTTGTGATATTATATGTTAGTGCTACTAAATGTTTGTGACACAAAATGTTTGTGATACAATATGTTTGTGATCTATGACGTGAATTAAATACGTCGTTTTATATAAGGCTTGGATACACGTAAAGATTTTAATGACGTTTACAACTGCCTTTTTAGTTTAACTTGATCATCAATAAAACAACAGCATTGTAAAAAACATTTATCTCTTATCGTTATTATTATATTCATTTGTTATTAATTATGTACCTTATACGCTTGCATAATATCGGGTAGAATAAAAATGACATGAAAATAGTGGGTACGTATTAGAATATTTTATGAATAAAAATGAGAATAGCCTTTTCATAAAGCAACTCTAATGGAATAATGCTTTTAAGGTTGTGGAGGCTGGGATCTATGGGTCGGGTTTGAATTTGACAAGTAACTAAGTTTGTTATATTATATGGCTGACGTCCAAGTATACGAAATATAAGCTTTTTGTTGTTCAACTTTTTAACAGACAACTCATCAATGCTACGAACGAATGGCCTATCATTTTAATATTGAAAGCAATATTTCATACGTCTAGTGACATGCAATTGCAAGGGAGAGCCGTTCTAGCAGTGGCTAGTGGCTCTCCCTTGCAATTGCGGCATACTTAAAGCACTGTTGATCACGCTGCTCCAGTGCAAATGAGCCCAGTGATAACTTTGAGGCAAATTCATTCACCGCATGTTATTAAAACTGTATTTGAGATCTCCTACTAGGATCAAAGTTAAACTATGTAATAACAATTAGGATCGAGTGTACATATTTCGTGGCCTTTTGCGCACCAAACCACTCATGGAAAACTGCTACGAACAGCTGCCATGCAGGGGTCAATCGGCGCTGGCGTTACTTACGTCTACCGATCGCCAGTAATCTGCATCCGCGTCTAGGTTACAAGCTTTTCAATTCCCTATTAATCGCTTGTATTTGTTTCTTCTTAGCCAATTACACTTAATCTATATTTCATAGCCGTTACGTATTAAGATATCGCAAAGTATATCGCTAATTAAGCACCAGATGTGGGCTAGTCTGTTTACATGTAATAAGATAGATATTTGTGGGATATCTGTTTTACTTCAAGAACGTTAAATAACAGACCATTGACTTATTACATAGTGATAATGCTAAAATTAAACTTGTATTAATGGTGAGTGAAAGCATTGTGAGGCTATATCAACGTGTTACAGTTCTTTTAAATGTTTTCTGAGGCACGTGACGCGTGACGGCCCGCACTTTGACACAAGTCAAATTATAGACTTAAACATGCTCTTTCTAATAAAAGAACAACCGCGAATAGCGGAACGATAAAAGGAATTGATCGATATATGTATGTATATCGACGTATAGCATATAACATATGAATGTAAGTATAAGGAAACATTGCCTTAGCGATGCGAAACGGAGCTTCGTAGCAAGTCATGACAGTTGTTGACAAGAGATCAGAAACATTCGCACAATCTCTGGAGCAGGACATTTTAATTTTCAATATTGTGTACCTTTTAAGAATGGAAAGAATATTTATTATTTTATAAAAATACAATACAATTATATTAACTACTAGCAAGCAACAAGCGTTTTCTTAAAAGTCGGTCGACGGCTGATATCTTTCATCAAAGTGACCTTTACAATATTTATAAAAGTCGAAACCACTTCTTGAGATAAGGGAAAGTATAAATAGAATCTGTAACCAAATCTTCGAAGATCGAAATATTTTAAAAATAGGTAATCGTATAATCTTTCAATTCGTCCATGATATTTCCATAATAAATTATATTGAAATCATTAGTGAATACCTAATGAATTGGAACATATCCTCTCGCTCCGGATGCTCAGGTTCAAATCCTGGCGCGCACCTTTTTACAAAATGTTTAAAAATATCACTAACTACGAGTACCTATAACGGTGCAGAAAAACATGGTGAGTTAACCTACACATGTTTCAGTTACTAAGTATGTCCTTCAAAGGCGTGTGAAGTTTGCCAAACTGCACTTGACCATCGTGACAGACTATGAACTTAATTCTCTCATTATGAGAGGAGCCTCGTGTTCTAATAGTGGACTGTTAAAATGCTCGAAATGCCAACTAAACTAATAGCTAAAAACAGACGTAGGAATTCAAAAGGTATAAATATGCTCGTCGGCGATCAGAGATTTTAAGTATGCCTTATACAGGCATGCAAGCAGCAGCGTGCATCATGGTCAAGTAATGTTATTTTGCCCCCCTAAAGTCCCCATTCAACCGATAATAAATAAATAAACATATATTACTATTAATATAGTTACGCCGCCAGCCCCACCAATAATATTTAAATGTCAAGCGAGTTCTCACTTTGAATTGATATAAACATGTTAACGCTCCATTTATCAAACGACGCAGTCAATATAGCTCCTCGGAGAAATAGATCAACTTGAACGTGAACTGAAGAGTGTTATTAGAAAACTTTTGATACGTATGTATATACATATATCCCTCACTGTATCTCACAACTCATTTATCGTTCTACACCTGAAAAAAGAAACGTTTGAGGCCACAGGGCTGGACAAGTGCGGCTTTGCGTTCGTCATATACTTTTTAGACTGCCTCCAATTTGCGATTTCCACTCGATATTTTCTTTCAATGTATGAGTGAGTGTTTATTAGAGAAAAAAAAATACATTACTATAAAGAATTGCATGATAGGAAATGCAGGTTCTATTAGAAAGCAAACTTGAAACGGTGGTTCCATTTAATCTCCGTTCCTATAGCTAGTGACTGATGATGGTGGCGTACGTAATAGTAGGAAGTATAGACGGTTCCATAAGAAAGGACAAATTTGACAATGTTGTACGGATTACTATTGGAACGAGAGTAAAGTAGTGTTCAAGTTCAGCGAGATCGGCTCGTACCTACAAGTTCGATTAAAAGCCAAACTAAACTTCCGAACGCTCCGATAAAAGTTATGTCACTTTTCAAAACTTTATCAAACCATCGCCAATGTCCTACTATGAACTCGAATTGAATGATTGGTAAATTTAAACGAAATATTTGCTTTCGCGTTCTAAGCTTGAATTCGACATGTCGCATTAGATTTGCTTAATATATGAGTATAGCTTTAATGGTTATTTAACGGTTTAATTTAATAGTTTATCGGCGAGATAGCACTGGCACAATAATTTGGGACTGTCAATTGATGATGACGTTTATAAAAAGAAGAATAAAAAG
>DWDW01001805.1:0-11039 GCA_018245635.1 Mimoniades versicolor eupheme | reverse complement strand
ATTGATTATTGGTTATAATTGATAAATGTGATTTTTCCTTTATCATAAAAAGACAAAAATATTTAGCCCTTATAAATAATTTGTAATGTTTCAAGGTTGTTAACAATTTTGAGTAACAGAATGGTGACGTCACGGCTAGTAAGTCGTCACATAAACACAAGCATTAGTCAGTATTTGAAATAAAGTTTAAAAATATAGTGACGTTGTTGAGGATATTCCTTTGATCGTCGAGATGGTACGAGGATGAATGTACGACGTGCACGAATGGCGCGACGTGGCGTCGTGTGGCTGCTGGCGCCAGCAGATGCACGAGTGTGACGAAGGATTGTAACATAACCTAATGTTCAAACTCTTGTCTAGACTACGATTTAGATTAAGTCAATTGAAGAACCAGCCGTCACTGTCGTTATTGTGATTTTAATGTCAAGGTTGAGATTTGATTATAGTTCAATATATTTATCTTATTAATGTCCAGTATGGTAATGCTTGCAGCTACACTTATTATAGTCAAATAGTCCGTTTAGGGAGTGATCGTTAATATTCATTTTAGGAATTATCGAATCCTTTATGAGCCATCACTTTCACGATTTCACCATTCTTAAACTATTAACAGAGACAAGTAAAATTTTGTTATTATTTTTAGTATTGCATTGGACATAGTTCGTTGTGTAATAAGTTGGTTATTCAGAGCTGTGGAGTATTTTATCTTGCAATGCTGTATGCAAATACTAAATCACAGTTAGCAGGAACATTTATCGACTTGTTTGACCGGTTTCAGGTAGTACTAAACGTTTATCAAAAATGAAATGAGATGAATAAAAATATTAATTGTGCTGTGAAATATACTGGCTACTTGACTAATTCAGCTGACCAGCGAGATGTGAAACATTTAATACAACAAGTCGCCATTTATTAGGTTAATAGTAATTGAAGTTTAAACCACGGTTTAATGCACGGTAACAATCGAATCTACGTATAAATCATTAACGCCATAACAGGACAGGACGCTAACCATTGTTATTTATGTGACAATTAGATTTTCATATGTCTCTGTATCTAGTGTTTAGAGGAAGCATATATAAGCTATTATTATTCTCTTGCCAAAAATTTAGTATAAAGTTGATCCCTTTAAGTATACTGTGATGTAAAAATCGATTATATGTGAACCATAATAGTTCTCTCCTGCATTTGACATTCATCTGACGTTAAACATTTTGACATCTATTTTTACACAATTTTGAATTGTGCATCGTATTAATCATAAATAGTAGATAATATTTTTCATTGAAAGTTTATGAAAGGAGTATTACATAAACTTTAGTTTGTGTTGGTACGTCAGCCAAGAGCCAGTAATATATGGAATATTTTGTTAGTAATTTATTATAATGTTTCGTTAATAGCAAATAAAGTATGATTCGTTTAGTTACTCGATTGAATAGCGATGCGTCCGAGCCAGATGTTGTCGTCCTCGTGGCGGCCCGAGCGCGACACTCGCGACACCAGCGACACTCGCGACACCAGCGACACTCGCGACACCAGCGACACTCGCGACACCAGCGACACCCGTCTTGTAACTTGTCATTCAATCGTTTTCGCGCGTATGGACAGCTGTTACTGAGGCGATATGAGGACGAACCGCTCGTTACTCTTAACTTGTGTTAAAGGTAAATTCAAACTCTCATAAGCGTTTACTTTCTTCATAACCGATTAATGTAAATGACGATAACACAATCGATTTAATTTTCAACACATATGTCCCTTTGTACGTTACACTTTAACGTCATCTATGTTGTTTGGGTCTAAGTTAGTATTTTATTTGTCTTAAACGTGCGTTAGAATAATTCAGATGGACAGAACTTCACGGCATTTTTGGGGCTTGATAATTTACGGCAAATTGTATTTACGTAACGAAAACATGTGGCAACGAACTCCTACCATCGACACACGACAGTAGTTATAAGAAGACCGGGTGAGGTTAATTGGTTAAAAAATAAAAACAATTTATTATAAGTAAGAAGTATTAGCCTGACTCTCGGTGTGAGGTATTCGTGTGCCCAGCTGTGGGACAGATTGGTTACCATATTATGTACCTATACTTCCTGCTGTCTGTCTGAAGATACGTAAGTCGCGCCGACAAACGGGTATAGAAACGTATTATGTGCACTGAACTTGTGATTACATGTTGTGTGCGTCCGTAGTAAAATTTATCTTCTATCATTTATTTTTGTTTTATTATAATTACCCATTCACTATTATTTCGTTTACGTATCACATTTTCTGTTCTTTTTTATTTATTCAATTCTTAAGGGTAACGTATATAAATGAGTATTATATTAGTATAAGTTAGATTTATCAATTTCGCAATATTTACTGTAATCCGTGTGTCATTGGAAACATTGAACTGGAGACTTATTTTGCAATCCAGGAAATGGAATGGAATATGAATCCAGGGCTCGACTGCAGAGGCGTTGCTACGTTTGCCATCTCAGTCACTGAGCAGCGTTGTGTGTTAATGCGCATGAGGCGTTACAAAAAGCTGTTGGTAGTATTTATGAATAGAAGCACTCGTGGCCGTTTCCTACTTCTAACCGTTAGAAAAATCATTGAGTGACGTTGCTGTCAAAAATAATTTGCTGCGTAATGCGAAATGGCGAATCGTTTCCATTTTGCAAAAAATGCAATCTGTTCAAAATTGATTAATAATAAATGTTGTAAATAATTATATCTGTATTCCAGTAATATATCTTAATAAATATTAATAATACTTTATATTTGAGACTGCCAGTATTAACTGATAATATTAAAATATCACATTTTTTAAACCGAGTTAAATACTTATTATAGTTAATGAATTGGATAAATCGATCACTTAGAAATTGTGATAATAGTAAAGAAAAGTCAAAGTGAATAGGTTATATTACATTTGATTTCAAAATGCTAGAGAATCGTTATAAAGAGTTATTAAACTTAATGTACAGATTAGCGTACTCTTAAAAAAACTAGAATTTTTAAAATCAATACTGGCATATGGGGTACTTATAAACCACGTAACATTGTGCATTGTGAAGATTATATATTTCAACAATGTCTTATAATCGCAATGTGTTTTGGCTAACCCTGATGTCAGATTTACAATTTGTTCTCACTAAATAATAAAATATCCTTAGGAGTCTTTAAATGCTGTATACACCAATATAACATGATGTAGACCAATAATAGATGACAATGTTTTTAAAATAGTGTTTTCATTAATTTTTAACTAGGACCTAAGTAATTTGCTAAGTAATAGCTAACTCGCCAATGGTGCGAACCAAATCAAAGAGCAGGCTTTACAGTGGGCTCCTCGACTCGCACATGGATTGTCTTTATTGGGTTTTAATAAAATGTGTTTAAAAATACTATTGTATTTACATCATCCAGATAGAAGCAATAATGAACGACAAAATATTATATACATACTACCTTTTATTTTATTACCTACTATCCACTTTCAACTAATCGCATATATAAGTATTTTTGAAATTTCACGTTTCTTCTGACTATAGTAGACTCATAGAGAACCTTTTTATTCTTAAGATTTGGTAACATAAAACATAGTTATAATGATTTAAATATTATATGTATGGAAGTACTACTACGTCGTGTGCGTTGTTACAGTACAACAATCGACCTGCAGTAAATAACAATAATAAATCTCTGGTAATATATCCACACATCCGTTTCAGATGACATGCAAAGTGGCTCGTAGAAAGCCTGTATTATGGTGTTATGGTTTAAAAATATATAACTCAAATAATTATTCCATACATATTTTATTTAAATATTTTGCACTCGTGCGTTCCATGAATACCTCATTAATATTAATGTACCTACTGCACATGAGTTGGGGCCTTCGTATCAACTAAATACCCCTTTAGTTCTAAGCATTTTGTGAATTTAGAGTATTTAATAAATTGACCATTAATAGCTTGATACTGTTGTTTTATTTGTTCATAAATCATTAATAGACTGAGCAGGTTTCCGGGTAGATTTCACAAAATATTAGTTTGAATTCAATTGGAAATCACCGATGTTGATGTCCAAGAAACGGATTAATAATTCTTTTACAATCCTTAGACCACTACTCTGTGGAAGGATGCCTAGTTTGAGTGGTTAACAATCCTAGGCCGACAGGCACAGTTATATGTTTTCAACTTAGTCGCCAGTTTCCAAGTATAAGCGCGCCATTTTTGGCATCGGCCTGTCGAAAAAACTAAAACGATAATTTAAATTTTTTTATGATTTCACAATTTTTGGATTTCTAATTTTTAATCATTTTTGGCATAATGGTCAGTAGTCAATGAAGGTGATTATGTATTTTGGAAGCTGGTTTTTATTGTACGTCATGGAAAAAGAAGTCAGAATCATTCCCGTTGACTGGAGTCAGTATTCAGCTGTCCGTTTTTTGGCGGGGGGTGAAACCTTTTAAAGATAAATCAGTACCATGCGACAAATATTGGGTTATGTGGGATTTATACCGCGCTGCAATCCCCTCGGTAGCCTTTTCCTGTAGCAGATTCCAGGATCTCCTATGCCACTTGTCGGCAAACCGCGGCTCGCGAGCCAGATTGGGCTCTGAATCCTCTGCTGCGGCTCTTCTACTAAATGTTTAGTGCAGGCACGGAATATTATTTACTATCTTGTCTTGTAAGGGACTAGTAAAAGCTTTAGAGAGATTGTTATAAGACGTTGTTATTATTGTTATTGTTTATTTGTAAGACGAGAAATATTTTTAAATTTAATTTACTGTTAGTTAAACGAAGATTTTTCGGTTAAAGGCAAGCTGGAGACGTCCTACTAAAGTAAAGTTTAAGTTAAAAAATGGCTCTGAATAAATTACAATTGTGTGTTGTCTCTGTTTAGCTTTTTTGGAAGACAGGGTTGCTGAGAACTGTCCTAGGGAATGCACCGGTACCCTCCTAGCCTCTTTTTTCAACTTAAAAATCTTAAATGCAGAAAAAGTTCGTGGGTATCAACGCGTAGGTGATTCATAATTATGGTGATGGGCAAGGTTTTCCATTTACCGTTAATGTTAAATTCTCGTCTTACGTTATTTAAATTATATACACTAAAGTGTGAGAACGTTTTGCGATGTTTGTTATGGCAGTCATGCTTGTACATCGATTTTGAAGTAGGTAATGTTTGAGTGAATTTAGCTTCATATTTCAAATTATTCCAGTCAGCGCGGTCACGGTCCTTGCGTACGCCAGTGCCAGCGACAGACCGATCGTAAAGTATGCCACCATTTCGTGAATGCTATGTACAGTATTGTCACTGTATCGATTGTTTTTATTTGTTGAATTCGCCACAGAGTTAGCTTCGCACGCTATCTTGTAATTGCCTTTATTTCTTTTGTTGCTTCCACCATATCAATACTTGAATACTTTACTTCATTACCAATACTTAACTCGTAAAAAAGAGCGTAGTTCACCTTCCAGCAGGTGGTCTAAAAATCTGCAGAAGGTAACGGGATACAGTTGGATGTGCAAGTCCCAGGATCGGTAGGAGTTCGGCCGATTAAGGGGGTCTTATGTCCAGTAAGGTAATTCTAAAAGGCTGATGCACGGACTTTTATTATCTTTATTTCATCACGCCAGGTCCCTTACGTAGTAAGCACAAAGTACCAACTGCCAAATATCTCTAGTTTTACAAACACACCGTGCTTGCTCCACACATGACACTCTTTACACTTGCATCTAATTATTAAATCATTTTCAATGAATTGTAGGTATATATTGCACCTACATAACCACGATTTAAGTGTCGAATTTGAGTACGCATTTACAAAAATGATTATCTTTAATACTACGCTGTAGGCTATGGAAATTAAATTGGATATATTTGCTTTTCACTCCAAAATGTGGGTTAACACTGGACACTTCAGACTTTATTATAAAGCTTTATATTCATTGCTCGCACTTGTGTTGTTGATGTTATAGTTATAGTAATTTATACATGTTTATAAAAGTGATTGGCAGAGCAGACATGACATATTAGTATGAATTTCGGCCTCCCTGATTGGGAGACCCGTGTTCGAATTGTAATTTGCACTTTTGGTTTTACTAAATAATGTGTGCTATTAAGGTAAATATCAATAGCTGTAACGGCATGTAATATCTGTAATTACGGTTTTCCATTTAAAGCATACATATTTCGCATATAGAATATTTGATGATCGTTGCTCCTCGATGGTCGAGAGGTAGTGAGCACGACTCGAGAGGTGATGGGTTCAAATCGCGGTTCGTCTACTATATTGGATTTTTCTTATACAGAATTTCTAGTAGTAGCTCGGATGCTAAATTTGTGTTCAACTTCCGAAATTACGCTTACGCCCTATTCCAGAGTAAGATGTAAAGGTAACTGGTGAAACGTGGGAGTGAACTACCCTTCTATGCTAACTCTTCAGGGAATTACAGGCGTGATGTTACGTTTTTGTTATTTTATACCATTCAATTATATTGGCCCGACAACACTACTTGTTAAGGTGACATACTTGTTAAGGTTAGCAGAGCAAACAGACTTACGCGCAGCGAAACGAAATTTGTCGCTCCAACAAATTTCAACTAAAGTGTTACATAATGTTCCGCGTGGACCGACCAGCGTGTAGAGAATATTTGACCGTCTATATGTTTGATGTTCAATTTGTTGTTACAATTTACAGCCAATTTTCAGGGTTAGGCTCGTTAAACGTGATCATGGCTGATTTAATTTTGTCGGTGCACCACGAACGTCAAAACCAGTTTGTTAGTTCGCATACGTGTGTATTTAAAAAAAATACATTTCACTTGTATTTTTTGAAGGGATACGAACAGGAGTGTAGTACCTACTCACGCGCTTTATCTGTTACATTCCGTATAATGTACGACGAATAGAGATTGGCCCTATTGTCACAAACCGACCACAATGTCAGACTCCCAGCTATTACTGGTAATTTGTCTCGACTTGGAGTTCGAATCCAGGACTTCTCGCACAGCAGTCACGGTGTGCAACCACCGAACCAACGAGGCAGTCACGCTGCCGAGGCAGAGACGCAGTATTTCTAGACAAAATTGAAAGGGCTCACAAATCTCTATTGTTGAATCTGTAATAAATGTTACCCCATTGCATAAATGTTATGCCCAATGCATTAACTACATTAAGTGTTATTGTGACGTGAATGAAAAGAGTCATATGAAAGATACCATACACGTGATGACCATTAAATGGATATCGTATATAATGTATAATATATATCTATTTTGAGTATTTTCTTTAACGTAGACTGCCCCGTTGGTCGTGTTGGTTGTAAGTGCGACTGCCGAACGGGAGGCCCTGGGTTCGATTTCCGGGTCGGGCACTACTAAATTTTCTAATTTCGATTTCCTAGTAGTGGCTGGGAGTCTGGATATATAGTATGGCTATAGGCTCACCACCTATTCCACAGTGGGACGTAAACGTAACTGGTAAAACGTGGGAGTGTTCTGCATTCCTCTGCCTACATGTTCGGGGATGATAGGCGTGATGTTACGTACGTTCTTTAACGTAACAATTCAATGCCGCTTGAGAGCTTCTGGGTTAAAATCTCGGGTTGGGTACTAAGAAACTTGTCTATTTTACAAATTGTAGTAGTGGCTCGGAGACTGGAATTGTGTCCGGGCTATGGCAATAGGTTCACCACCTATGGCATTATGGGACATAGACGTAACTGGTGAAACGTGTGAGTGTAATACGCTCTTCTGCCTATCTCTTCGGGGATTGTGGGATCGAGCACGTCCAGTTAAGAGAAACGTAAAGATCATAGTGAGCCAACGCAATGTGGCGGCTCGGTGCGGATTGGTAATAATAATAATTTTTGTATTTCATTGAAATAATTCCAAAAATATAATTAACTATATGCAAATAGTAAATTTTATAATGCTAATTAAATTACATGGATTCTGAATTAATGAGAATCTTGTAACAAACAATTAACCCAAACCGATAATTTGAATTTAACAACGATAACTATTCAGTGATCTGATTAATTCGTTATCGCAAACAATACTCTATTTTATTTCGATATCCGTAGTTTTATTCGCGCCCGTCCATATTTACGCCAAATATTCGATTTAACATTGAAATAGACATTTCCCTGGAGCACGGCGCGTTTATCGTAGTCGACCTCGTTTCAGCTGTAGGTACGTATATTGCATTTACATAACAACTTTGTACGGGCATATTAAAATACGGACTCGATTCCCCGATAGCGACGGTCAGGAAAGTTGATTTCACAATTTTCAATTATTATTATTAAAACATTAAAACATCACGCCAGGTCCCTCGGGGGGCAGGGGGATGCCACCGACTGCCAAACACTTTTACCCTTACAGATCTGATGTGCATCGCACATTTACTGCCCTCTTTATACACGAACGTCAGTTTCGGAGTCTTGCGGCTCCCTCACCAGTCAGTATTCGATCTATTTGGTCAAGGTAGGTGGGGCTTGATACTTCGCGGCACCCACGTTCATCAACATTTGCATCGTATACGTATGCCAGTTTTGTCATCCTTATATCTGCCAATCTTTCTATGTGCCCAAACTATACGAGTATGTCGGTATATTTCATAAAATAATTTTAAATTGTGTAAGACTTAATATTTTTAAAATTACATTGCAGTTTTAATATTAAGGAATGTAAATAGCCCTCAGTGGCAATATTTCTAAAATTTGACACAACAACAAAGGTAGATAAAAAATGAATGTAGTTTTCGTGTTTCTGGCGAAGTAAAAGCTTTGGATAATATATTTTCATTTTTTCGTATAAAAACTACCAAGGTGCTACGATACTAATGTATTCGTTGAGATTTACGATGTCAATTGTCAACAGTTGAAATGGAACTTTAAACACGGCGGATTTAAAAAAGCTGTGTCTTTAATTTGAAACTATTTTTAACTTCAAAATGCTTTGCATTAAAAATACTCTTTAATTCTTAAAAGTCACAGTATCCGTGTCCGGGTAGAGAAAGAATTTCCAACCGCTTGCCAATGTAGGGGGTGTGAGATGGCGAGGGCGAGGTGCGCTGTGCTCCCCGACCCGCATGCCCAACGTGCGCATCATGGGCATAACCCCTCAGGGGCCATGTCCATCAGTGGACTGCAATAAGCTGATGATGATTCTTTGTAACCTAAATTTATTTGGGGGTTTTAATACTATTGTACACGCCGACCCTATTGTTCCTTACGCTTAACACTACATATTACATTTAATTATATACTATATTTAATTATATTAACTAAATTTAACTATATACTACGTACTATATAGCGCTGATGATGATGATTTTTTTGTAAATACTTTTGCGCCACTGTTTTATATTTACGGAAAAATTGCAGCAAATAAAAATTAAGTTTTCAAAATATTCCATAAAATTCTTTGATAATGTTACAAAGGAACGCTCTAGTGAACTGCTACCTTGAAACTTAGTCTAGTTGTATAGAAAGCGATCTGGAACATGAGAGTTATTGTTATTTTTGAAGTAGAAAGGAGCTTTATGAAAGCCTTATCAAAATTGTATGTTCATATTAACCTTTATTGTACGATAATGCCAGTTGTAGGTCGAGGGGTATTTTTTTTAAATCTATTCTTAATATCGTTCACAATTCATATACGTTTATTCTGTAAGCCCTTTTCATCATCATCGTCCTATCTCAGCCCACCGCTGGACACAGGCCTCCCACAAAGAGCGCCATCGCGCCCTGTGCTCGGCTTGCCGCATTCATTTATTGAATATAAATAGTTAAATATTAACTTATTAAATGCGAATGTTGATGAATGCAAGTACCGAGAGGGATCAATTCTTACAAATCTTGACAAAATAGCTCAGACACTGGTTGTTGTTGGAGCCAGAGATCTCCGAAAGCGGTGCGCGTGTAAGACAGTGCCGTACTGAATGTAGAAGAAACGAGTTAGGTCTATAAGGATACAGATATTTTTTGTTCTCTATATATCCTGTAACGAAGCAAATGTAATGATACCTATATGTTAAATTATGCATTATTTCGTTCATTCGATCATTTGGTGGTTCATTTACGTAGTCTTTATTGACAACTTTAAGCAAAGTGGCAAAAGGCGGAAAGTTCTACCAAAAAAGAAAAATTTTAAAGGTAAGTTAAGCCAACTTCACAGTCCAGCACGAGTAGGTACCAATGTTCTCAATGAAACGGTAGCTAGCTTACACGCTGGAGTGTGCGTGATCGCGTGTAAGGTATCAGTAAAGTTAATAAGATTCCTACATTTGATATGATTAGATCGGCAATTAAACAGTGGCAAACAATGAGCTTCGGGTTGGTTAATACTGTTAAGAAAGTTTCATCTGTTTTAATTTCTATTCATAATTTAAAATATGTATTTGTGTGTAATATTTGACGAATTACAGGATCTTGTGTTATCATTATATCATCCTTACGGGGTGGACAACGAACGCCGAGTACAAAGTGTAGAAATATTCGGAGAGGATAGAAATACTTATAGCCCCGACGTTCTTTTTCACATTTATAAATCTTATTATTCGTACAAGCATGGCATTTAAAATAAAAAATAAAGTAATTAAACAGATTCAACTCAATGATTAATCTTTACATTGTGTGCATTAAATGAAAATGTAATGCAAGACTAGCTATTCAGACATTCCTAGTGTATTTCATTCTAGGTGGATTATGTTTCTGCCATTTCGAAGAATATTGCAGGCAGCTAATACTTAATAATAATCCAGGTTTTGTTCCCCCGCTTCGTTCCCGTTCCGGCATTACAGCAGGATCATCTGGAATTTAAACAAAGTTTTAAAAATGGTTTTGTGTGGCTGTGCTCTAAGATAGGCTGAGAAAAAGTAGTCCATCCATTATACAATTCGATACGGACGGGACATGCCTATTTGTATTACGAATAAAATCTTTGAAATATTCAGAAGTAACTTCACGCCTGTAATCCCCGAAGAGGTAGGCAGAGGAATGTAGAACATTCCCACGTTTCTCCAGTTACTTT
>DWDW01001804.1:0-11039 GCA_018245635.1 Mimoniades versicolor eupheme | reverse complement strand
AAAGAATAAAATCTATCGCTATGAATATTAAAAATAAAATTTTCACTCAACGCCGTTCAAAGTGTTAAAAGCTTTTGAATATATATACGGTACACTTACTTTGTTTGGATTGATGTTGATAACTAAACTAGATGCGCAATAATGGCCTATGTTTTTATTGCGGATGTGTTGATTGCATGCGCGAGTGTCGATCCCAGGTCCTAGGTTCAAATTCCTGGTCGGGGAGTATTGATATTTTCTAACTTAGATTTTCTATTCCAACTGGGAGTCTGGATTTATGCTCGGTGTATGGCAATAGGCTCACCAGTCACCACCTAAAATTTTATAACACTTAAAATTTTATAACACTTAAAATATATACCTCGGGTATGTAAAATTTTTCTAATCTTCAAAAAATAACAACGCAGAAATAGTAAAAAAAAATATTCGCTAAATTCATAATGAAATACGCAAAATTCACAAAAGCCAAACCTCGCGAAAAATAATAGCCGTTGCTGTTGAGACTGATAAAAATCCGGTGTTAATTCGTGAAAATGTTATTGCCGCGAGAACAATGCCAAACAAGAACGACTCGAAATAAATGGATCTCATCAAAACAAAGGGAAAGAAAAATATTATGAAGGACTTTATTTGTCCACTTTACGCCCGATTCTCGAGCGGCGAAAACATCCATCGAGTAAAAAGTCCGAGATACTGCTCAACGGGAAAAAGCTTTGAATGAATCTAACTGCATCCAAGTAGAAACAAGATTCTGAGTCCATAAGGGAACTTTCAATAAACTTTTTGTATGACAGCAATAACATAAAACTTACTTATAAGTACTTGATACAAAAATGTCGCTAAACTTTCCTGAATTAATTCCTTACATTTGTATTCTATTGAAAGATACTTTGAAAAGACATTGTAACCGTTACCAAAGTTGATGTTTGCTTTTGTTAAGTTACTTGTTTACACAAATGAATTAAAACTTTGTTGGTTATCATGTTAATTTCGTGCCAAATACAAAAAATGGAATTGAAAGTGACGAGTACAAATGTAATATTTAAGATTTGTTAACACTTCTGAATGCTGAATAAGGTTTGCCTATAAAGAAGAAACCGGTAAAATTCGTGAAAGAAGAATAATTTGGGATCAGACACTTTTATTTAATTTATGTTAAGGTATTTTTATTTTAATAAAAATGAGTCCTTGTTTATTTTTACTGAAAAACACGCAAACAAATTGTAATACATTAACTTTTCAATGTGTGTATCAGATGACGTATACATTACATATTATTTGCTTACTAGAAATACAACTCTGTAATGCACCGATAGATCTTCCCCATTACAATCTTCGACTTAGTAGATGTAATAAATTACAGTGTAATAATAGGAGGGGAGGTTGCGCCACTTAACTGTAACAAACATGTACCTACATGTTGTGTTAAGGGTAGGTTTAATTAAATATTATCACACATAACTGGCGAAACGTATTACACTCCTTTACCTACCTCTTCCGGTATTATAGGCATGATGTCAGCTTAAATAGTTGTACATAACACCTAAGTAGTTAACGTCGTTAACATATAGTATTACGAAGCATAGAAAATAGTCAAATCATAGTATTACAAAGCATAGAAAATAGTCAAATCAAAGAATTTGTAAATGTTAAACTATGATTTACCACTGCTGGGTTCCAAATGGAATAGTTTTCACAAACGTGCATCCCTTTCAATAAATTGGCATGAAGTATAGTCTAAAAAACTTACTTTTTGAGTGTAAAACAATAAATTACCGTTTTTAGTTGTGCCCGAGGCAACGACGAAACCAAATCAAAAATTAATGTAGGGAACCTGTTGTACCTAGGCCAGTTTTTTGAATTTTGATTTAAAAAAAATCATGGTGCTAGGTACCTATTCCATCGTGGGACTGTGTAACTGGTGAAACGTGGGAGTGTTCTACATTCCTCTGCCTACCTCTTCGGGGATGAAAGGCATTACATTTGGTTTCGTCATATTTTCTTATAATATTTTTCTCACATTTATTTATTATATCAATTGCTAGGACACTGGATAATTTGCTCATGTCTCGTGTAAGTGACATGGTTACCCTGGGAAAGATAGATTTGGCAAAAAGTATATAAATATTAATTCTTAGTAAATTTTAATTCTTAGAGTTACTTATCGTCTGTAACAAAGTACATTTAATCTTTTAGCAGTATGTCTATTATGTTAAGTATCATTTTCGTTTATTCTGACCTTTTTTCTTGGTCACCTCTCAAAGTGAGAAGGTTAAAGCCATAGACCGCTACGCTGGCCAAATGCGAGTTGGCAGACTACACACGTCTAAGAGAACATTTTTCTATAAACGTTTAAAGCGGTTTACACACGAAAATTTCCTTCACCGTTATAGCGAGTGGTATTTAACTATATGACGGACATTTTTAGAAAGAAGTGCGCGGCAGGATTTGAATCCAGGCCTTGAAGTGAGAGGCTGCATTTCGAACCACTAAGTGACTAGACTATCGTTACTTCATTCAATATTCATTTACTCCTGTTGGATATAGGTACTCAAAAGGTGACACCACTAAACATATAATATAAAGTTAAGCAACACTAAGCGAAATTTACTATCGAATAGCTAACTCCTATTAAATTTTGATGAGTGTAAATATACTTCGGAATGCAAGTTAAGTTTAGTAAACATTAAGCTTTCTGTGAATAGTCAGACTTCAATATTACTATTTGTTAGCAGGACCTTGTTACCAAAAATATGCATCCTCAAAAAATTACCATTAATGAGTTTCATTAACGTGGGAGTGTACTGCACTCCACCGCCTATTTCTTTGGGGACTGTGTAAGTAATATTACGTTTATTTTACTTTGTTTAATAGCTTGAATCATATTTCCTTATTTCCTCACGCTCCATACGGCGAAAATTATTGTTCTTTCCATTATCGCAAATCGGTAGAACAATAGACAGATATGTGAGTCAATAAGGACAAGCGAGTTATTCATTGTTATCAATTTGTCACAAGTCTAAGGAAACCCTGATAATGTTACGAATGCTAGTCCCGGAGATATAAATTCAGAGTTAATGACGCGTGAACGTTAAGTGCTCAATATAGTGGAGTAAGTATTTTTGGAGGGTACATAGACAAATACCAAAAGATACCGAACAAAGGATGAGACCTCTATTTAATACATAATGTATCTACTTTGATGTTTGTTGAATTATTTGCTTTTCTTCAAATACAAACTCTATGTAAAAGTGGCTAAGTACTAATTTTTCCTGAAAGTGCGAAATTCCCAGAAGAGTAAATTTTCTTGCAGGTACAGATTCACAATGAATGTTTTCCGGTGTCTTTATGAGTTCTATTCAATTTATTGTGGTCTAAAGAAATGCTGATGGGTGGTTATCAAGTATTTAATGAAATGAATTATTCAATCGTTCATTATTTTTATCATTTCATATGCTCTTTAAACTTCGAACATGCGTGTATGATGGATTATTTATGTTACGTCAAAAAGATTTGAAATATTGTTTATGCACAGTGAGTACTTGACTGAGAATTAAACGGCTAAACTCACGTATGTTTTTCGGGGTGGCCCGACTAGTTTCGGACCTGTACGAGGTCCTTCCTCATTTAACAATAAAACATCTAACACTTATTAATTTATTTATTTATTCATTGGATACACCAACAGCAGTACATACAGTAAGTACGTTTAACACAAGTAGCATAGAAATTTTCACAGGTACGTATGCCAATTAGAGCCTTATACAGCTTTCACAATATTATTAAAGAAACAGACGTGTAATTACAATGTGTTTTGCCAAGTAATAAAATAAAAAAAAATAAACATTTGGTGAAGATTAATAATTTCTACTGTAACTAATATAAACTAATAATGATTATGCCATTGAATGACTTTAACGGAAGAAAGTTATACAATAAAAGGGAAATTCAGATTTTAAGCAGGTACATAATTTTTTCTTGAGACCAAGAATTGTGTCGTGAAAGATGTCGCTATCTTTTATTGACGCACATGCTCGGTTGTATTCCGCACAGATCCTAGACAAAGGAGAATATTTTAGGAGATGAGTTTTGCTTGCAGGGATACTGAAAACATTGGTAATAGGATGTCGTGGGTACTGGTAAGGGACGTTAATATTAATTCTTTGAAGTAAGTGATTGAACTCAATTTTTCCAGAAATAATCTTTTTTAGAAACATGACATTAAGAAGAGATCGACGGCTACTAAGTGACATTATTTTAAAGCGTTTGAGACGAACGTCATAGGTGGCATGGTGAGAAATACTAGGTGAATAAAAAGCTAGGTGTCTAGTAAAAGAGCGCTGGATATTTTCAATTCTCTGTGAGTATGTAACTAAATAAGGACTCCACACCACTGATGCGAACTCTAATTGGCTGCGGACCAGCGAATTATACAAGGTTATTTTGGTTGTAGAAGATTTAAATCCCTTGGTATTTCTTTTTAAGAACCCGAGCATTTTAGCAGCTTTTTTAACTGTTGCATCAATATGCGCTTTAAATGTTAGTTTGCTGTCCATTATCACCCCTAGATCCCGAAGTTCAGAAACTTGCTGTAGCATTGTATCATTTAATTTATAAGAGGACTTCAATGATACTATTTTTCTTGAGAACTTTATATGATACGATTTCATGGCATTCAGTACCATACCATTTGAAAAACACCAACTGCTTATTCTGTTAAGATCAGATTGTATAAGTTCCGCATCTAAAATGGTATTCACTCTCCTGTATATTTTCAAATCATCAGCAAAAAGACAAAATTGACAGTTGCATATTTCCAATGTGATATCGTTTATAAATACAGAAAAAAGTATGGGACCAAGAATGGACCCTTGTGGTACACCTGAGACTGCTTCATAATCATCTGATCTGTGACCGTTTACCACCACAAACTGGAGTCTCTTTGCTAGGTAAGAACGAAACCATTCCAGCAAGGATCCACCAACACCATACCTTCTTAATTTATCAATAAGACGCATATGACAAACTTTGTCATAAGCACTAGAGAAGTCCATGTAGATGGCATCAACTTCCTGATGGTTGTCAACCTCTTTACAAAGATACGACATCAGTGATACTAAATTAGTTTCGATAGAGTGCCCTTTCCTGAATCCATGCTGGTGTTCTGAAATGAATGCATTTAGATGACTTGTTATAATTGGACATACGAGAGACTCAAATAACTTTGAAAAACATGACAGTATTGAAATCGGTCTATAGTTGCAGACCTCACTGGCACTGCCTTTTTTGAACACTGGGACTATTTTAGAGCTTTTCCAAACTTTAGGAAAATCCCCATCATCCAAAGAACGATTAAAGATAATAGATAGAGGTAGAGTTAAACAAGAGCCGCAGCGCTTGACAAAGACTGGGGGAATTTCATCTGATCCAGCACCCTTGCAAATATCGAGCTTTTTAATTACTCGTGAAATGTCGCGTTCTGATATTTTTATACTATTCAAATAAGACTCATTGTACGTAAAATCAAGTTCTTTAGTAAAGGCACTTTGGCTAAATACGGATGAAAAGTTGTTTGCAAACAGCGCAGTAATTTGTGGTCCCGTAGTTGCGATCCGGTCGCCCTGATGCATAACTGCTGGTATAGTACTGGCACCATTCCTTCTGTCCTTAATAAAACGCCAAAAACTCTTGGGATTTTTACAAATATCAGTTTCAATTCTTTTCTTGTAATTTAGAAGGCATTGGTCACGTAATCTGTGAGCACGCTTACGAAGAAGTTCATATTCCAGTTGATCACGCGGATTCTTGTATTTCATATAGTTCCGTCTCTTTTTGTTTTTCTCGGAGATAATCTTTATTAAGGAATGGCTGAACCACGCTGGGAATTTAATAGGCTTGGGTTTTGATTTCGGGATATGGGAATCAATAGCTGTATTTATAAAATGATAGAATATGTTAGTCATTTCATTAACATTTTGAGAATTTTCTAACTCTGCGTTCCAATCAATACTATCCAAATAAGATTTGATTTTGCTATAGTCAGCTTTATAGTAATTGTAGCGGGGTCGGATTACGGGCTTAAGAAAGTCAGGGTTGCATTCCAGCATCGATATTAGAATAGGAGGATGCCTTTCATCTATTTTACTTAATATATTAGGACATTTAATAACTTCCAATCGGTCACAGTCAGTGAGGACGATGTCCAGTATTTTACCGTCAACATTAGGCACATCGTTCATTTGCCGTAGGTTATTAATTGCAATAAAATCAATAAGAGACAGTCCTAGTTTGGAACCGTAGTTTGTAGCACTACATGGAGCACAGTCTGATTGTCGAGACCAACCGATAAAGCTCAGATTAAAGTCGCCTAATATTATAACCTGATCAGATTGGTCTATAATATTGGTAGTATTTTCTAAAAAACTAGTCAAAAGCTCAAAGGAGACTGGAGGGGGCAGGTAAACAGCGCAGATACAAATTTTTTTGACTATGTTACCAGTCTTTACGTTAATTGACACCCATAGATCTTCTGCATTCGTTTTTTGTCTTGAGTCTGCGATAGTCAAAAATTGTCTTGAGTATTTGATCCTGCGTTCTACAAATCAAACGAGCGTTCGTCGCGCGTCTACACCACACCGTCTATAGAATCTTTGGTTGAATTGTATGAATGCATTCGACTTTAAGCATACGCCTTCTTGATGTAGTTGTGATGAGTTGGTAGTCTCTAATGTGTCCAAAGTCCAAACCTTTGTTCTCCGAGCTGTGTTTTATTACACCAACCGAAGATTTAGAGACAATTTCTCGGTTTATTCACTTATTTAAAGAATATTTAGACACAATTTTTTCACAGTTTCACAGCTTGTAACTTTCTGATTAAAGTAATATAACTTGAGGGGTGGTCAGAGCAGTTTTGACACAATAATTGGATTAAAAACACTCAGAGCTGTAAAAACACGTCTACTCTAATTTCGCTTCGCTATTTTTCGCTATTTTTTACACGCGTGATGTTACTTTGTTACGTAAATAAATATCATTACTGTATTGTTAAATTTAAATGTTCTGCTACGACTGATATGGAAATAAAATTTAGAGATATATAAAACATAATATCATCTTCTATAATAACACAAGAAAATTTCGCGAGGAAACTGGTATTTATTAGAATTCAGAACAATTTCTTTTTACATGTACGAAATCTACTAATCTTCGCCTGGCTAGTCTGGTACACTACAACTTTGATTCGTATCATTAATAATGATTATGATGATAAATTATTAAATTACAGTTATAGTTTTAAAATTATGCGCTACAAGTAAATTAGGTTTAATAACTACATTGTACAAGTAACCTAATAAATTCAACTAAGGAGAGTTTCGGTTTTTAATGACCAGCCCTAATTGAGAGCGATCGGAGTAGCTTTCACGGTAAACTTCAGAGGGTCTGGTACGTCAATATGCTAGTGAGATAACGCTTGCCTCCTAAAATATTTCGACGACAACTGAACGACAAGTTACATGGTGAGGCGTTTATGTTTATTTTTAACATATATGGTTCCTTTTATATCTATTCTTGCTGTTAAAATTTATAGTTGTCGATATTGTAGTAAGGTTTTAATATTATCATAGTATACATAAATCATTATACATATTACTACACATCGATCATTACAGAAATTAGTACACATAGATCAATTACCAACTAGTATCAGAGAAAAGGATGCGAATGTCACAAATAATCTCCTTATTGTGTTCGCTTTATTGTCCTTTTTGCGAACAAAGACTTCTTTCTTAATGAAAGTTTCTTAGGGCATCACCCGCCACGTTCCACTTCAATTTTACCGTTATACAATCATGAAATTCCTCACCGTATTTTAAATTCAAAGACGAATTCAACAATAATCTAGGTACATCTCTGCATGACGGATCGCTAAAGAATTTATTATATGTATGTATACCTATGTATGCAAACATAATTATGAACAATAGTTTTTGTTAATAGGAAACATTTTAAATATTTTTAATGAAGACGCACAAATACTCACAAACCTGTCTTTAAAATACTTACTGTAGTTAGAAATATGACGCAGAGGCAGACGCCCATGTGGACTCGGTACGTGAGGCGATTTGTTTATTTCGCAAAAGATCTTCAATACATTTTGCATAGAGATGTTTGTATTTAAACCATTATAAAAAAAAAACTCTCTAAAAGACTTTATTTAACATACGCAATGTCACCTTAAGGCGCACTAGGATTGAGAGCTTAAATTTAATTTCGAGGCGCGGAATCGTTAATAGAATTGTCTTTTGGGGCCGCCTTTCCAAGGGGTGACCGCGTTCGGTCTTGATTAACTCGATAGATACTCCCAGTACGGAATGCGCCACCGCGACGGGAAATGCGAGTATTGGACTTGTCCTCTTCATGTCTTAATAAACGGTCGATGTTGCCACGGTGCCCATACGGTATATACTTATGTCTATAAAGTAAAGATTAATTTCCCCACAGTAATTCTTAACTCAACTAAAAATTAATGATAATAGTCTACCTATGAATCTACGTACATATAAAGTTAGGTGTTATATGTGAGATTAATATTCTCCACGCGCCCTCGGACCTAATATAATATTACATGCCTATTTAATGTATTTTGGCTACAGTGATGAACACACCAATACATTTTGGTAAACGGAGTGACTATACTGAGAGATTAAACTGTGTCTCTGTCGTGTGTTCAATCTCACCCCTAAAAGGTGACGCGTGTACTATAACGGCTATGCCCACAATCTCTACGTTGGACATGCCGATTAGGAGTCGCAAAGCATGATCTCGTGCACCACCTACGCTGCTGCCCATAGGCAGCCAGAGACTAACTCTATATTGTACTCTATATTAATAATCTATTTTAATAATCATACCTCTGTATCTTACTTTATGAAAAATTTTACTTTAGTAATATGAAGTATTCTACTCTTATTGTTGGTACTTACACTGCGCAAAATAGAGTACTTCATTCATCTGCAAAGCTACAATTTAAAGCTCCTTCGAGAGATTATTCGGCGGGTATTACTTAAAATCGTAATTCATTATTATTATTTATATATCCAATGCGTCTTCAATTACTCCCGACTTTGTTGTGCCTCCCACTTATTTCAAATTCAAATTCAAATGTCATTTATTCAAAATTGGTTCATTAGAACACTTTGAAGGTTAAAATGAAATTAACACCGCTTCGGAATATGCCTCGCTATAGAGATGCGGCGAAAGAAAATCACTTATGTTAAAATATAAGTTTAATAATATAATTAATTATATTAATAATATTCTTACTATCCTCCCGGGTTGACTGGTACATTATTTCTAGCAGTAAAGACTTAATAAATGAATAATACAAGTGGTAGCCGCTGTCATTCATCAGTCAACAAGTGAATAGCTTTGGAACATCTAATACACTCACAATTTGTACTAGTTATTATATCCCATATGTTATTATTATATGTGTTATAACTTTCGATAGTAACCATAGGTAACGGAATATTCTAACATAACCAACTGTACCTTATATGAAAGAGCTGAAAGCCAAGGACTCGGAACAAAGGGTGCACGAGGAACGGCTTCGAGGTCGCTTCTCTTAACTTAATACCGGCTTAAAGCAGGAAGGAATTGAATTGTGGCGAGTGGTAGTGTGCAGCTTTCAAAAACATTATATAATATGAGCCTTCTTATCCTTTAGTTGAAGCTGTAGCGACATACACTCTTAAAGAACTGAAAGGAATGTTTATATTATGTAAGAAACTCCCGAGCTGAAGTAGTTTTTTTGTATTCTTATTTTAAATATTACTTAGAAGTTACTTAGAACTACTGAGAAGTTTTGCAAGATAATTATAGAAGATTTCCACAAGACGGCTAGATATGATATGGATGGACACCTTTGACTTTACAAAAAAAAGTAACATCATGTAATCCCCGAAGAGGTAGGCAGAGGAATGCAGAACACTCCCACGTTTCACCGGTTACGTTTACGTCCCACTAAGGAATAGGTTGTGAGCCTATTGCCATGCATCGGGCACATATCTAGACTCCCAACCACAACTATAAAATCTAAATTAGAAAATTTTGTAGTGTTCGACACGGGAATCGAACCCGGGGACCTCCCGATCGGCAGTACGCACTTGCAACAAACACGACCAACGAGGCAGTCAATAGTTCAGATGCTGTTTAATAGAGGATTCAAAAGCCTCTGAAGTCAACGTGCTTGTATGAAGAGAGTGATGAATGTTGAAGAAGCCCGTCAAATCGTAAGAGCCTCATTCCAAACATGTTACTTCATTAACGAAATATACACCTATATGTGTATCTAATTAATAATTTCCATTATAATTACTATGATATGTGTATTACGGTTACAATAGTGTAAATATACCAATATTTTCAAACTGTGAGTCACTGTTCATTGGATGAGGTATCGTGCTGCTATGAATTATGTGGTATATATTTATTGTAGAGGATAAGTAGTCTTTACATTATTACACATTTTATACTTTTAAATGAACGTATTTATTACATGGTACATTTTAGATAATCATCATTGTTATCATTGTCACTACATATTACCATTACTACAATTATCGTCATCAGATTCATATTTATCATCTTTACAAGCATCATGAGCTCTAATAACCCTTTTTATAACTCCTATTTCAAATAGGGATTCCCTTTTAGAATTGGTACAGTAAAAACGAATCCTTCCATCGCATAGGGCATTGAGCTATAAGCGGTCAAACAAAATTTTTCTTGTTTTTATAATATTTTAATAGGTACGTGTATGTTTTGTATTAACAATGTAATCATTAACTGTATAAGAATATAGTAAATATTCAGTTAGAACGGAAAATTTTGGCAGAGGATTGTAATTTTTACTATTATCAGTAACATCACTATTATCAGTATTATCGGGTCGGGCACTAGTAAATTTTCTAATTTAGATTTTCTAGTAGTGGCTCGGAGTCTGGATATGTGCCCGGTATATGGCAATAGGCTCACCA
>DWDW01001803.1:0-11040 GCA_018245635.1 Mimoniades versicolor eupheme | reverse complement strand
TTCTGGGTGGGAATCGAACCCACGACCCCCGGCGCAACGGTCAGGTTCACTAACCACTGCACCAACGGGCCAGTCGATAATGCCTGTTTAGTCCACAAGCATCCCATCTTATCAGGATACTCGGAACTTGGGAAAAGTAATAATCCTATAAAATATTTAACTATGAAAAACGGCGCAAGTTTTTTGTTACTAAATGTGAGGACTCTGTGTTTTTTTAATGTAAGATCTACACTAAAAGTAACTCGGTCTATAATGTCGAATAAAAATTTACCTTCTTGTTAGTATTGACATAATAGTGTAATGAAAATGAAACGTTTGTGTTCTTAGCGGGATATTACTACACTTTTTGTAGTTACATTCTATTAATTCAGGAAATGTTATATTTTATCCTTCGTTTCATTTTATGGATGCCATAACTCTTGTAATTTAGTATGTCATTTGATTTAAATTGCATCTATTAGAAGTTAGTATATTTATAATGTATGGAACATTATAAATATGCTAATTTCTAATAGATGCAAGTTACGCTTAAACGAATTTTATTAAACTAAAATAAAAAGGCCCTCTTCCTATCCCGTGAGAAAACTGGTGTGAAGATATATGTACATGCATGTATGAATATTATTGAAAATCCGCTTCGAGTTAACTGGCTATGTTACATTAACTACTTTACTTTTTAGTTTTAGTTACTTTGTGAGTTTCTTCATTTTTTCTGTCTTCATGAGAAGTACTACTTGTGCGTTTATGTTATGTTATCAGGTTTATCAGAATTGTTTTTAATTTAAAAGTCCAAAAAATAAATAAACAATTGTACCTACATGAAGTAATTTAAAAATAGTTCACAGTGACAATTTAATGAGGTATCTAGTTTAAATTTCAATTTACTTCAATATATAGATCTCGGCTCAGAGTGAAGCCAAGAGTGATTCGAAAGGCCCTGACAAATATTGCTTGGTCAGCTATTGGTGGAGAATTTGCCACAGACCGCTCGGCTCGCATGATAATATAATTTATTCGGAACAAACTCACTCTCGGTACGTGAAGTTTTTACCGCATTTATGGAGAGGGGTATACGGAAAGCCCAAAGGCGTGTCCTCAACGGTGTTGGTTACGATTTTTTCTCAGCGCCCATAATCGAAATCAGTAGTCAATTATCAGTCTCAAACATTATGCCACGGTGAATTCGATTTTAACACTGTACGTGCTAATCAAATAATTAAAAGAGAAAATTAATGAAAAAGAGAAAAATACTGAAAAGAAAAAAGTACTGAAAAGAGAAAAGTACTGCATGTTGAACGACTGGAATTATAAAGTAGGTTTTTATTTGCTCCATCGAGAGTAATGCATTATTGTACGTAATATACGTAACATTACGCCTCTAATCCCCGAAGAGGTACGTTGAAAACTGTAATAGTTTCATTATGGTCTTTTAGATTCAGCAAGAGTGTTAGAGAAAAACCGTATGCAAAGTTGTCGAAACCCTTTCATTGATATTCATTTATTTTCGATATTGAATAATTATGGTTCTGAAGTTTTAGAAAAGTTGACAAAAGAGTGTACTTATTTTTTTCAAAGCGGATAGCATTTTGATAAATTATGTAAAAAAAAATATGACGCAACTTTCTATAGAATATTATTAAAAATTGAATATACTGTAATATCTCCAACTTGCATTGTATAATACAGGATGAATTGTATCACGAGTAAAACAATAGATTGAATATAGTTATTGTTGCATTAAATACATTCAAGCGGTATACATTTAGTGCACATTAATTATGCAATATTTTTATTTTGATTGTATTTTTTATTTTGAATCCATTAGCACTGCTAAATCCCTAACTATATTAACTTTAGTCAGGACAACGTTGTCAATTTTGTAGTTGTAATTTATGGGAAGAATTTTGCGTGTATAAGTAACTAAAGAACATTTACTTATATTAACATTAATTCGATTTTTAGAAAAATAGCAGCTTAACCTTTCCAGATCATCTTGGAGCATCGTGCAGTTATTTTATTTTATTTTATTTATTTACTAGCTACTTTATATTTATGTAGAATTGCCTAATAATAACTTGAATGGTACCAACTTCTACTTAGGAATGATTGTGCAGTTTTTAGCCAAATAAAGTCGCTAGCATAACACCTGTCGGTTATCGCGATGTCCCAACCTCAGAGTGATCCCGGTAAAGCCGGCCTATGTGTGTGTGTCATCGTAAAAAAACAATGTCAACGCGATTTTTGGGGACCGGCGTCGTCGTGCTTAATACTGCGTAGACGTTTAATACTCCCCTAAGATTATGTTCCTTTAGAGACAATTGCGGGTGAAATGAACGACGACGAAACATATGTTTCAAGATAATGCAACCTGTTTGTCTTTTTTATCTTTTTTCTGCAATCCGTTTAAGTACTTATTGCGGGATTATACGTACATGCTGTGGTGTACCAGTCGAGTATGGAGCGTTTTATCTGTTAAAGTGCTGTGGGTCAAAAAAAGTCATGTTAATTGTTTATTAACAACTTATATTGATTGGCTGATTAACACGGTCAGACCTATCCTATTCTTATAATCCTGTTCACGGTCGGTAATAAACTTCTATGACCAGAAGCAGTCTCTTATGGCCGAAGAACAAAATACAATGTGCCAGATGTATGGTAGCAGAAAAACAGCAGTTAGATCAAAGTGTTACTCTTTAAACAGCCAAATACATTATTGTATGTACGTCACGACTGAGTAGCCGAGTAGATAATGTATTTGTGAGGCACCTTGCAAATGTAACATTTTGTATAATGTTTTCGAAGGTGTTTAATATCTGTCAGCCCGTACTAATTTCTTCTCCATAGCGAATCATTTTCCGAAACGGTGGTAGTTTAACTTTGACGTACAAAAGTGATCTCATGAACCAGTTTTAATAAATGATATTGGAACTATTGAGATCTAACTACTTAAGTGAATCTATTATTTATTTACCCGACATCATCTCCAACATATACTTTACTCGATGCGAAATGTAGTAGTATGGTTTTCGATTTTCCCATGAAACATTTACTCCTTTTTGGAATAGGCGGATAGAATCCTCTATAATATAGGACTGATAATGCTCATAAGAACATAACTACCTAAAAATGGTATATGTATAAATAAAAACATTTGGATTGTCGTAGCTCGCTTATGCATTTGTATCTGTTGTTAGTGATGTAAAAATTACTTTTTAATTTGTTTTTTTTTTTTTTTTTTTAACATAATTATAATTGTGTAATTTGTAAAAATTTCAACTATTTTATTTCCTCTAATTCCATATTTCATCACCCCTTAACTGGCACAACTAAAGTCCATTGATATTGAATGAAGTTAGCGTACACAAATCGCATTGTATTATCGATATCAGTACAGTACAGATCGACTAATACAAAATAGCAATTAATTATAAAGTTATTGAACACTTCATTGAATAAATCACGAACAAAGTTACAATGTAACAACGCATTTGTCGTTCAAAGTTTTGTGGGCGGAGTGTGTTAACGCATGCGCGATTGTTGCTGAAGAATTGCTTGTTTCGACGTCGACAGCGGATGGTCAAGCACAGCAGTTGCCGCGGACCCTCGGTTGGTTACGGTCGCATCCGGGATGCACCTCGGGACGCTGAGAAAATTCGTAGTGGTATAATAAAACTTTCCAAGTGGTCGTTTCACCACTCCCCTCTGAAGAACAACTTTTCGACGACATTCTGAAATTTTAAAGTTTGTGGCAGTTTCAAAGTAAGATTTGTAAACTTTTTTTTTCATACGAAAATTCGTCTCTTAATTGATATGATATTTTTCGTTCGTATAAAAAGTTAATTGTACCTATAATCGATAAAATTAATTGAAATATTAATTATTATTATCACTATGTCAATATTAATGATATCAAATATTTAAAAAATAACTAGAAATCAAACAAACCAATTACACAAATAAATAATTATAAATTTATACACAATTCATACTCATATGTACCTATCTCAAAAATAAATTAACAAAATTGAATTTTTGATGATATTAAAGAAAATTATCATTCAGTACAAAACTGCTTAAATAGATGATAAACATTTATTAACGAAATTAATGAACTCTTTCATATTACCATATTACATATTACGAAAACAACGAAAAACAAATATTTTGAAACAACCCTATGACTCGTTTAAGTTTTTAATCGCATTTGTATATTAGAGCGCCGTACGCTTAACTTTTATTTCAAATATATAATAATGTTACATGTGGTGCAATTCGTCAACTTGCCGCTGAACAAACCAGTTCATACGATCGAAAAGACACGAAGTTTACTTTAGCACGACATTGCGTCGAGAATGAATGGAGCGTGCAAGTAGCTTCAGTGTCTGTCGGGAGGCGTTAAATCGCTTGCGATGTTATTTAACGACCATTAACGAACAGTAACAACTGGGAATGGCTATTTGCAATCCCTCCGTTGTATTATGGTTGTTACATCATCACCCTAAATCGTATACGGTGTAGGCAGAGAGCAAAATCTCTATCCTTAGCGACCTGACTTGTTTCTTCTATATTAATCACTATTTTCTTGTTTCGGAGACTTCTGACTCTCTTATATCCCACGTTGTACAGTCGTGAAAAAAAGCGTTGCATCATTTTACAAACTCCCCAACCATGTAGCAGAGTTACAAGCGGGAAGTACTGTACGCTTACTTTCAAAGAATATCTATTCTACGCTGTACAGAAAGCGATACCAATAATTCTACGTCAGTATGCCATTTACGTCGCTTTAAATTGGCAGATAATGGTACGATAGCAATAAAGAGGACACAGAAACGATAAAGTCGTAGGCGCGGATGTTTTGACAATTGAAAATGGTTAGAGAAGGCGCTATATGATAATGTAGAGACCCTATAAGGTAACTGCGATCGGTTACTCGTACTACTAGCTAGAGTTTTTAAGTTGAGTCATGTTTACAAGTGTTTGTGTTGATATGGTCGCGGATCGGAAGCGATCCGTTAGGTAAAGCAATTTCGGGTGGGGCCGTTACCCGTATAAATGGCCGGAAATGCCAAATTTTATCAAGGTCTTCAATGTTGCGGAGGACATGTTAAATAGTCATTAAAAATTTAACGGTTAAACTTCGTTGATGGGAGGATTATTATTCAATTTATAACATTCCTCTGCCTATCTCTTTGGGGTTTTAGAGGCGTAATGTAATGTTTTTACATTAATATTCGACAGGATTGAATTTTATTTTACAAAATACCTGGACAAGTGAGTGGCATGCTCTCTCCTGAGCGGAGAGAAATGATCATACCAGTTGGACGAAAAATATTCTAGTTTCCAAGTGAGCCGTGCTAAAGCATCCTAATAGATTATATTATCGGTCTTCCCCACTTTAGGGATTGATGACAATATACTTAGGTTGTAGCTGCAGGTGTTGTATGAAATGATATAGAAAACATTTAAACAAATAGGCCTTGTAGAATATTTCATGATCTTACTAATTACACTTGAGTAATTCCCAATAGGTCAAATTGGATAACGCAGTTGTAAAATATATTGAAGTTAAATTACATAAAAGAGCAAAAAATATCATAGCATAAAAAGTGTCAGTTATAAGAAAAAACTTATTTAACCAATAACGGTATGTAGTTATTATTGTTTGGTTTTTAAATTATTGTGTAAATAATAAATTTAAACAGTGTGTTGAAAAAATGTATATATCTAAGTACATATATAATAATATAACAAAGTTCTACAGGTACTGCATATAATATTGGTATCGATAATATTCCCTCCAATGCCGTTTACATTTAGCCTAAGCGTACGAACAGCGTGGTGAATGTAGAAATTCGTCAGATCTGTAATATGGCGTTGTGCTCTCTACCTACATATATTGTATGAAACATGGCGTGGTGCTATAATAATGGCAGTTTGGCCCAACATTCAGCGGCATAACGCCATGTGTTTTAGGAACTATTATCCCACACGGACATTTTACATAAACTATTATTTCTATATATTTGTTTTCTAAAACATGTATGAAAATGCATGTAGTTACACTTAGGTTCGTGTATAATTAAAGTAGTGAAGTACTTTACTAGTCGTAAAGTAGTGAAGTAACTTAACTAGTCGTGATAAAATTGTACTGTTAAGAATGCAAATCCCAAATGCGAAATCTGCTAATCCGCGATTGGCTGGGAGGACTATGGGTTATTTGATAGGTACTCATTAAAAAATTCAGAAATTGATATCGTCTTAAGTAAGGATGATTGAACATTGCCGACTCTCGTTTTAAAGGATGTAACGGTTAGGGATCGCGTGTAATCGAGGCACGGGAACTTAATCTTGAAGGGTAGCCGTTTCATACAACTCATCGTTTATGTGTGTGTGTGTGTGGCGGTATAAAATCTTTTTGGTTATTTATATCTTCACAAGTTGGTCTCTCTTCTTTGTGTCACTTTTCGACTGCTGATTCCGTGGGTGGTGACCACGACGTCTGAGCTGGGGGTTGCGGGCTCTATTCACAATCAGGACAATATTTGTGTAATATGTGCGAGTATTTATTCTGTGTTGGGATAAGAGATTATCTACATATGTAAGTGTGCACTTAGAAACTGCGAACTTAATATTTTTATGAATAATAATAATTTAGAAAAGACTTGAGGATAGAATATTCCTATAAATGCCTCGTTGGCCGTGTGTGTTGCAAGTGTGACTGCTGATCGAGGGGTCCTGCGTTCAAATCCCAGGTGGGGTACTATAAGATTTTTCTAATTTAGATTTTCTAGTAGTGACTCAGAGTCTGAGTCAGAGTATTACACTCCTCTGCCTTTCTCTACGGGGATTACAGCTAATTAAGCGTTATATTTGTACGAGTGTGGTATGTATGTTAAATTGTAGAGTATGGAATTGTGATGGGGTCTAGAGTTCCAGTAAAGACAGTCTAGTACTGAATGATGATTAAGTGCACTAAAATGTGAATGATGATAAGGGTATACAATAGTATAGCCTTATCATCATTCACATTTTAGTTAATAAACAGTACAAAACCCTGCGCGTGTAATCGAAAACAATACCTAATAGGTTTTGCTCTACACTATTCAGTCCGCGCCCATAGTTCAATACCTACTTTTATATACATATGTAGAAATGTAACAAGGTTCAATTACTTATCATTTTCAATGTTAACCCTGTAATAGTTCAACTGTGTGTAATGCGAGTTTGCTTTAAAATGAAAAGACTTAAATGTATCTTTTATTTTTTCTCTCAACTTTCTCTCAACTCAACTTTTTCACGGATTATGATATACATATTATTAAGTTAAATTATTCATATATACGAGTATAATAGTCGTACACGTGCACGTGATTAGAAGCTAATTCACTCTTTTTTTGTTACGAGTTAAGTCTATGGCAATCGTAGGCTTGTTTCTTGCGTTTAAAAGTACATACGTATTATTTAAAGCGCCGAAGCAGTTGTATTCTCAAACGATACGCCCACTTTAACACTATCAGGTGCGACATGCTCTTCGGTCAATAGCCCTCTTAAACATGTTTATAGGCACTTCCAGTCTTTAATAACGTGTTCATGCTGTATTTTTAGTTGTTCATATCAGGAATGAATATTACAGTCCTAATGACTATAATATTCATTCTTGAGTTTCAGGCTGTTTAAGTTTAATTTTGAATAACGTGGTCAAACAGTTATTTCTAGTTATAAATGTTATAAAAGACCATTATAGGGTTTCTGGAATTTTACACTTTCCACCACTACAAAGCTTTTTATCACCAGTTCATAACTGGTCCGCATTGCGTGGGACTCGCGACATTTTGATTAAGAAGAAGAATTGTTGCAAGAATAGTTTCAAGTATTGTAGGTAGCCTGTTGAAATATGATATGCAATTATGAAATATTTCTCATTATTGCTGCGCTGTTGGACTTCGTCCGTCTATAGACTGCAACGATGATCAAGTGCTGGTTGGCAGAGAAGATGGATTTCTGAATGTCTTATGCGAATGTTAACGTAACATCATGCCTGTAATCAGGCAAGAAGTACAGGAGTGTAGTACACTCCCACCATCTACCACTTAAGCTTACGTTGCACTTAGAACTTCAAAAGACTATTCTTTCGTTGGTATGTTTTGAATGTAGGTATTAAAATACCATCTACACGCAGTTCCGGGTGTAGCTTAAGCACTTTATATGCAAAATTATCAAATTGTTCCAGTGTTTAATTTTGCAAGAAAATTCCTTTTAACCGAGTTTCCGGGAGCGAAATAGTTGTAAGCTAACATAAAATCTACATTTTCTTTGCAAGAGAGATAATAAAATACGCAAGAATAACAGTCTTGTTTTCCGTGCCAGTTACAAGATATTTACTCGAGAGGATTACAGCAGCAGTAAGAGAAATTATATCTCTAATTGTAAGAAATACTTGTTATTACATGTAAGTATACATACAATGAGAATTATTGCGTTTTCAAACTTGAAATTCCGAGAAGTAGCTCGGAGTCTGGATTTGTACACGGTGTATGATAATATGCTATCCCTCCACTCCATGTGACGTACATATAACGGGATTAGTGAAAATTTAGAGTACAACACAGCTCCCCCTTCAGTTAAATACAAGCGCGACATTGCCTTATAAATACAATAGGATTGAAAGCGGTAGTAGCTCTAATACGTTATCATTTACTAAGTTGAGCAACAAAGTATTACGGTGGGCGTTATAAGTTTGTATCAAGTTCTTGTTTTTATATCGTTAATCCTCGTCGAATGGCTTTTGGATTGGTTCAGAACCGATTTTCAATTAATTACTTATGACCATGCCCATCTACAGACCGAATCGCAGTTTTAAGAACATATTTGTTGTAATAGGTTTAAGTTGCGTCTGTTACTTACAGAAAGAGATATATGTGACAGGACATTAAAAGAAACGTAACATAACACCTGTAAACCCCGCAGAGCTAGGCAGATAAATGTGGTACAGTCCCACGTTTTACCAGCGTAGGACATTAATCATTCGATAATAAAAAAATAAAGGTCTTATTATAAACAAACTACCCGTAGTTAGTTATATATAGTTTTAGACGTATATACATATATAACGTACGTTTTATATATGTTACAAAACGCATCGTAAATAATTTCAAGCATTCGTAAAGAATAGATTTATAAAGTTGCTAAAAATATTCAAGAAAATTTAATGTTCAATTGTGTGTTTGAATCGTTTGATTTCGATGTTATGTTTAAAAAGTTCATGTTAAAATATTTATAGCAGTCTACGTTACATTTTCTTTAAGCTTTCTGATTGACACATTGGCACGTACACGATTGATTCAACAACTACAATTTGTCACGTGGAAGGAAATGCCACCGACTTTTCATTTTATCCCTTACGCAGCTTTGGTTGCGAGGGCCAGGGGACCAGATTAAAATGTCCTTTGCCTTACGTAGACATCAATTTACTATACACCTTATATACAACTCATGGCCTGAGGGTCTGCGGCACGCGGAGCGTATGAGTACCACATAGAGTGAAGGCTTCGCTTTCTTAAGTACGCTTTTTGTCTAAGGTCGTAGAATTATATGGGTCGTGACATTTTTTCCTGTAATGATCCTTTGCCTTTCACATTTAAAGTTACATTAATAGTTTGCGTCGAACAGAAACAAAAAATATAATATACTTAACTTAAAATATGTTTATACATCCTTGAAATTATTATATATTAGAACTTTATGTATTTTCGAGTACATATGTATGTATAAGTACCCTTCAGATCTCAAGTAGTTACATACGATTAGCTCAAATCGACGCCTTCGCTAAACCTTTTACCACTGTGAAGCAATGGCTACCTTAGTGAAGTATAGTTTTGATCTAAAGGGCTTGGTTCACGTGTAGAGGCGACGATCAAACCCGAGACTCACAACGCCTTTGCTACCAAAATCGAATGGGATTGATACACAATAATACGATATGCGTTCATAGAAACAAGTCCAGGCCGCGCTCGTGGTACTAACAGTCCACATGCATATGTACTCGTACATGCAGTCCTGTCACCACGTTAACAAGATACATATAATGATCTTATTAACATTTAATGGAAGTGGGCTAACTGAAACTAGCAGTTCTATTCCTACAGCCCTGTTTCAAGTCGGTTGGCTGTCAATCTCATGTCAAACCTATACAATAAACAAACTTATTTCTATTCGGTATTTCATGAGAATTGCTTCAGTTTGTAGACTGCGTTCATAGTCGTGATGGTTGCAAGTGCGACTGCCGATCGGGAGGTCCTGGGTTCAAATCCCAGGTCGGGTACTGCTAGAATTTTCTAATTTGAATTTTCTAGTAGTGGCTCGGAGTCTGGATATGCGCCTGGTGTAGGGCAATATGCTCACCACCTATTCCACATTGGGACTAAACGTTACTGGTGAAACGTGGCAGTGTACTACATTCCTCTGCCTGCCATTTCCGGGTTACAGGCGTAATATTAAGTTTGCTTCGGTGTGTATAGTATGTATATTCACTATTCAGCAGAAATTTTCAATTAAAATACACTTAGCACTGGATACTAAAAACCTACCGTTACTTAACTGACTGGGCAACATTTGCATATTTTTTAACAGGTAAACGACCATTCGGTTTAGTATTGACTTTTAAACAGTGTACCAACCTGAAAATATGAGGGCGTAATAGAGTTATGAACACTCGATCGGCCGAATTAAGGTCAGGTAAGGATAGAATGTGTCAAGCACGGATTTGTGATGAAATGGCAATGTGATGGACGTTTTAGTAATATAAACATCGTACGAGATATGCGATACGCTATTCAGAGATCGAATTACTTTATGTACGAGAATTTATAACATATAATTAAATATGTATGTTATTCTATAAGGTATTTATGTTATGGGCCTTGTTGCCTGAAAATAAAGAAATAGAAAAAAAAAAGTAACTTCACGCCTGTAATCCCCGGAGAGTTAGGCAGAGGAATGTAGAACATTCCCACGTTTCACCAGTTTCTTTTAAGTCCCACG
>DWDW01001802.1:0-11040 GCA_018245635.1 Mimoniades versicolor eupheme | reverse complement strand
AGTAACTGGTGAAACGTGGGAATGTTCTACATTCCTCTGCCTACCTCTTCGGGGATTACAGGCGTGAAGTTACTTCTATTTTTTGAAAAAAAAAATTGTTATTACTAACCAACACTTTAATAATTTTAAAAAGTACGTCCCCCGATCTCAAGTCGGGATACCAGAGTGTCATTAAGAGGCGACTAAGCCCTGGTTGGCGCATCGCGTTAATGTTATGGCGTCTCTTACTTAGACACAGCCACATGTTCTGGCAGGCTAAGCTACGTGTTCTGACAGCATAAGCGGCGCGAGAGGTCGTGCTTTACGATGCCCAACTCGCATGCCTAGCGGTGAGATTATGGGTAAACACTCCTTAGATACGGCCCAAGTCCAGCGATGAACTTAGAAAAGCTAATGATGGTTATATAGAATTATTTACAGATTACGCTTTCGGGTCAACAACATATAGGTACTTAAGAATTAAATAGAAAAACCATTTCTCATTACAAGCCCCGCTTACTAAATTTACAAGAATCGGGGGTCATTAGGGGGCCGTTTTTTAAATTAGTAATTATTCCGACTGGCTCCTACATAAATAATTCATTACCAGTAACTGGAAGGCTCGAGAAGTCATTTCGATACCAGATCACGTAAGCTCTTTGTTCTTAGATTATCACCTCGTTTTTCTGCTCTAAAGTTATTACCTACATCTTACAGTGGAATTTCTGTACATTTGGAAAACTAAAGATAAACTTTGCCTTGTATAAAACGCCTGTGCAATCATGTATATTTAAAAATTTATAATAAAAGATTTAAAAAATAAAAATAAAAAAATCCTTAAGTATTTGTGTCGGGACGGAAAAAAAATCCATCACCCGATCTCATGTCCGGATGTTGCTAGCTTGTCCGGCGCTGACACATCGCGGTACAGTGCAGGCTACTTAAGCACAGCTAAACGCGCTGGAGATCTCTGGGCAGTAGCGTTGGCGATGCAAGAAGCCGTGCTTAACTCGCAAGCTCAGCTTAGAGATAATGGGCGAAAACTGCTCAGAGGAGGTCCATGTTGAGCAGCGGACTTCGAGAGGCTGGTGATGATGTGTATGTATAAATTGCATCGCAGGTCGAGTGGCTGCGATTGCGGCAGTCGATGTAGAGATCCTGGGTTAAAATCTTGGGTCGGGTACTATTGCATAGTTCCAACTAGAATATAATTTAAAATTTCTGGTAGTCGCTTGGAGTTTGGGTCTGTGCTCGGCTCTCTCCAACGATAACAGGGGTGGTGTGCCGTTTATGTATAAATTAATTAATAACTTTAATTTCCTAAGTTAAACGATTATGTTTGGAATTCTACTCTATAATTATTATGATTATCTATATATACCTATCTTTATATATCTATAATTATTATAGTCTGAATGATAATCTCCTAGCCGGTAAAACATGCAGATATGTGTAGGTATGTATTCAACATGCAATGTATTATAATTCAAAAGAAAATTTTTAACTTGTCCCTTATAATTGACACTAATATACCTACATATGTACATACGTAATATACATACTTAGTTCCAATATTATTATTAAAAGCTATGCAAACCGGTTTTATCACCTCTTATTGGCTCTCTTCAGCATCATATTGAAGAAACTTTAAATAATACTTTTACTCTACTTAAGGATTAAATCACAATAATGATCCAAAAATATAAAGAGAAAACCAAGAAAAAGGCACTGAAGTTTTTAAATTTCACCGCGCAAAGTACCTCGTACATAAGGATTCTCTCTAAGTATCGTCTTAAAATGTTAACGAACTCGTGGAAATGTCTTTAAGCGTCCAGACGGCACATAATGGGCACGAACATCCCCAGTCTTAATTCAAAACCCCTGCCATTGCTTCGAGAACTCTCATTTACGTCAGCCATTACTTGAGTTAGGGAATGGCCACACTTGTGTTAAGTTAGCGATCGGGTGGTTATGATTACCAATACTACCTGATTGCAAGAAAACCTTAATAATGGTAAATTAATATATTACACAAACCGCAGGTGTCACTTTTTTCGTAATTAAAAATATAACTCAATTTACCGTACAGTTCATTAATAATCCTTACCATGATCAGCCTATATCGCTATAGCCTATTTTCATCTATATAGCTTGTAGCTCCACTTTGAGAGCAAAACAAACACTTTAAGTAACGTAATTAATACACAGAAGTTCGAGGTTTCAGTGAGTGCCGAGATGAGATCTGGGCACGAGCGGTGGTAAAATCTAATGCAACAAAGGCCGAATGTTTCTCGGGCATTACTAACGATGGTTAGCTAATTACGTTCTCAGGTCTCGTTGGCACTATTTCGCAGGTACAAAATAAATAAAAGTCGCACTTTGTACTTTGTATCGTGTACTTTGAAAGGATTGTTATTGGTGATTCGATTTTAAAGTTTTTGTCACTGACATTTGTCTTATTTTAAAGTTAAAATGTAAGAAATATCTACCTTATAGTGTAAAAAAATAATCCCCAATTTCTTTTGTCTTATTTTAACATTTATATTTCATGATTTTCATTTATGTTGATTCTCAACAAAAAAGTATGTAAAAGGAAATATTACATCAATACTTTTTTCTTTACTCGTTGTTCGTAGACAAACTATTAAACGCCCTAAGGGGTTATTAATAAGATGAAGTTCGACAATTTGGTGAGGTACTTAAGAAGAAACTTGGCACACGACGTCGGTTAAACTTAATGAGGCAAATGTAAATGTTATTATTAAGCAGCTTACGGTAAATTCCGATAAGAATATTATTAAGTGATAGCCATACATTCGCTTATTAAAAGTATGAAGTCATGATCTGTACCACAAGTATGTTATGGAACCTGTAAAATGTTGAGTTAATTTAGACTTTTAGAGCATAGAAATACTTTTTTAACCGACTTTCAAAAAGGAGGAGGAGTTAGATCGTCTGTATATAGACAAGATGACATACCTATTTTGCGAAATCCAATACATTTTTTTAAAGGAGTTGTATTGGCCTTCTCATATAAATATATTCTTAACAAAGCGCAGAAAAAATGAAGTTGACTTTTCTGATTTTGGTTTTTAAAATTAATATTGACTACTTACTTATAAAACGTAACATCATGTCTGTAATCCCCGAAGAAGTAGGCAGAGGAATGTAGTACACTCCCGCGTTTCACCAGTTACGTTTACGTCTCACTGATTAGGTGGCGAGACTATTGCCATACATTTGTCACATATCCAGATTCCGAGCCACTACTAAAAAATCTAAGTTAATTTTTTAAATAAAATTAGAAAAACTTAGAAGAAATTCATTATTGCTCGACCCAGGATTTGAATTGAGAACCTTTCGATCGGCAGTCGCGCTTGCCACCAACGCGCCCACAGAGGCAGTCAACATGTGCAGTCAGCAGAGGCAATCAACAGAGGCAGTCAAAACTCAACTACTTTAAAATAATGTGTGGTACCAACCTGCGGTGCAAAGCTTCGAATCCTCATCGTATCCATCGATGCAGTCAGGGGCACCGTCGCAGAGATACTGGATCGAGATGCAGTTGCCGTCCACCGGGCACTTGAATGGCTCATACGGATGACAATATTCTGAAAACAAGAAAAACTGGCTGTAATGACCGAAGTAACTTCACGGCTGTAATCCCCGAAGAGGTAGGCCGAGGAATGTAGAACATTTCCACGTTATACCAGTTACTTTTAAGTCCCACGATGTAATAGGTGGTGAGCCTATTGCTAAATAGGCTGTAATGACCATTTCTGCCGTATTGCAATACATAAGCCATAGCTAAGGAGCTCAACCTCCTAATTCTACGTTTGTGATAAATCAACGATATTATAATAATCCAACAACAACAGTTTACTGCTACATAAGCCTCCCCTTAAGGCGCGCTACTGATCCCGGTCTTCTTGATATATGATAAAATAAAAATATGCCCGGTATATGGCAATAAGGTCACCACCTATGTATTCCATAGTGGGACGTTAATGTGACAGGCGAAACGTGGGAGTGTACTACATTCCTGCCTAGCTCTTCGCGGATTACAGGCGTGATGTTACGTAAAATTGTATTCATTGTCTTAATTAACAGATCTCGTCTGGCTTGGGATCTACTGTCCTTGTCTTGTATTATTCATATAGCTGATACAATAATACACACCTTTATTAGAAATGCCAATGGAAAATAGAGCGTTTGTAATAAGTACGATTAAGTAACTTATTGGAATATTTTTTAACGTTAATATCCAACAATTGGCCATTCAAATTGTAAAAGAAAATGTGGCAATTTTAATATAATATGTACTTATTGGAAATGATCCCCAGCTCCTATTCAAATATCGATCCAACCACTTTAACTAATTAGAGATGAGGGGACAATTTTCACGATAAAATTTCGGTGTCAATTTATATAAAAGTTTATTCCGACTTAGACTTCAATTATGCTTTATATATGAACCTTTGAGGAAGACGCAATCAACTAGACTAGACTCTAATTTGAATGTAGATAACATTTAGTACAACCAGATAACCATATTAATTGAAGTGGATATAAGACACCTGTTTGACCACAGCTGTTAATTGTAGCAGTACATATTGCGACAGCAATATTATTCCAAATTCAGTTACTTACGTAACTTACATTCCCATTGAAGGCAAAATATAATGAGTATACTCGTATTTGTCCGATGTCTAGGTATAAAATTAGTTATATAATTATGTCAGCAGAAATGTACGAGTACGTTGGTACGCAATTTAACGGCTGTCCGATCTCTGTAAAGCAAGGCGTGCTTACTTTCCGACCGGGTGGCCATGTGTAAAGTTAGTGTTGCTATTATTATAGGTGAAAATTATAGGTTATAGTATAAAATTTAATATCCGGGATTACATTAAATTATTTATTTGCGTTACAAATGTAAAATATTTGTTAAAAATTAAATTAAATTTTTACGTATCTTTTTACCGTCAAACCACTAGTCTCAGAACAAATTATCAAAATGTCGCTATTATTACATGGTACTCTGTAATTATTTGTAAAGAAAGAGAGTCATTAGTTCTAAATTTTTCTTCTTTTATAGACGCGTTGTTAGAGGTTCATTTGTAAATGGTACCTATCTATCGCAATTAATAAGTACTTCATTGTTTTGTAAGCAACTGGACTGTTTAGGTAGAATAGCATAAAGGTATATACAACAATGTATATACAGGTACATAGGTATTAGCGGATATTATGTCTGTATAGATTTCACTCAAGAACCACCTCTAAACCAATTTCTATCCTAAAGCAATCATTATTAAATTAGCTTGCTTTCATGTCTGAAGAGTGAGGTTCTTTGTTATATACATATACCTACATAATGTACTTGAGGCGACTGCCTCTAATTTCAGAATAAGAGACGTGTTAGTGATCAACTTAGCCAACCAGTATAACTGATATTGGGTAATATTAACATAGATATTCCGTTCATTAATGACTTTTCCATTAGTATATCACTACGCCGATCTTCAGCTCTTCGTTTTCAACCGTCGGCAAACACGTTGCGTACTCATATTAACTTATATTTATTACTTCAGTTGAACAAATGTATACAAACAGTGTTATGGATTGGCCTTAACCATGCTGGTTCTAGGACGAGACCCGTGTCCAACAGTGGAACGAGTGAAGGATTGCTAATGCTGATGAATAATATTGTTAGTATTAACCTATATATTAAGAAACCTATTTCTGTTTTTTCTCTTAATGTTAAAGAGCTTTTACAGGCGATCTTGAAAAAATAAAATGTGTTTGGTACACTTCTCTGGAGAAATTCAATAAGGTGAACCTGTAAGGATTTAATTAAAAATGAAAGCGCTCCGCGAAGAATAAAGTTTCACCTTCATTAACAAGGTTCGTAGCAGCCTTGCGGGCGATGTTTGAGTATTTTTTGTTCGTACGAGTAGGTACATACTATAGGCTGTAGTATGAAAATCCGGCTTAAGTATTTCCAGCACATGACGACATTGGACTATTTTATAAAGTTTCAGTAAAAAGCTCTTCGTCAGCGCAATGTATTAACGTCACGTTACGCCTGTAATCTCCGAGGCGGTAGGCACAAGAGTGAGTGACTGAGTACACTCTTACGTTTCACCAGTTACATAGGTACTGTTCTAAAATTAAAATGTAGTATCATCATTTTCCCAAAAGGCAGTCATTACGCATTTCCAGAAAGATATCACTTCTTTTTCTTTACTATCACAATGAAGGCTTCGAAATCATTGATGTTATGTTTCCATTAATATTTCCTTTATTGAATTGTTTCGTCACTAATAGCAAATCAAAATTTAAACAAAGAAAGTTCGTTACCGATTCAATTTATTCATCCGAAATAAACCATCACTTTCAATGAACCTTTATTCTCTTAGAAGAACTTATAACAAAAGAAAGGAATTAACTGGACGCTTCGACGCGACAGGATAATAGACATTTCCCTCGTGACAATAGTAATAATGAAGCGAGGAGGTTGTGTATTATGCTATCTGGACTCCTGTTTTAATGATAACGATTGACGATCAGCGAGAGGAATCAATAGATTATGGTTACATTTGATACCAATGGTCAACCTGCTAAAGTTTCCATAGTCAAAGATACGAATTTCAAATGAAACGACAAACGTATTGGTTATTGTGATGCTGATAATAAAAATGATAACGATGATTATTTTGATGAATATTGTAATGATAAACGTTACCAAAACAAACGCCTGTGATCCCAAAAGACGTAGACAGAGGAGTGTAGTATACTCCCATGTTTCACAAGTTACGTCTACGTTTCACTATGGAATAGGTGCTGAGCTTATTGCTATACATGATAAACAAAAATCATATTAATTTAGTAACATGAAATTATATTTTACACCCAGATTATGTAAGGTCATTATAGGGATTAAAATCACTTTCCCTAAAAATGATTGCTTCCGGCACGTTAAAAAAAAGGTTCACTGATTTTTAAATTTGAATCCACTTACGATTAACTGCGTTCTCTTACGAGAGTTATCGCCTGAGTAAAGTCGAGAGAAACACATTCGTGAGTTATTAATCAAAGGACCCAAGTCATTTCTCTTCCAGTAAAAAAATGTTTCTCGCATGCAATACGAAAAGAGCTTTGATCTTCTTAGCTCGCCTCGTTTTTTCCACTTTTGTTTAGCAACCCCGGACCCTTTTAATTTTATCTTGTCCTATATAGAACCACTGGGGTGGATTAATGACTAGAGCTGGCAACAAGCCGCAGTTAAGGTCAGTTCTTTGTGTTTTTGGAAATCATTGCTTTTCTTTGTTTTGTGCGCTTTCATTTCGTTATTATTATTTTCTATATATTTTATATGGTATCTAAATTATTTTTGTATATCATCATCAGCCTATTCTAGTCCACTGCTGGACACAGATTTCTCCAAAAATATGTCATCAAGCTCGATTTTCAGCTCTTTGCACCCAGCCGCTGGCATCCATTTTGCGTATATATCAACAATCCACCTAGCCGAAGGGTTTCCTACATTTATCAGAAATGTTTCACGCATAAAAAATATTATCATACTGGATTTTGTTCCAAAGTTTTCATTGCATTACTGGCATGCATTTCTTACGATTATGAACATTCAATTGATTCCAATCTCGGTGGGTTCAAAATCTAGCACCTAATTGCCACTACCCTAAGTTATGTGCATGTTTAAGAATTTTAAAGTTTAAATATTACTTGCTATAAACTGGAAGTAAAATACTGTGAGGAAACTGTTACACACTTTAGAGTATTCCATTATGTTCCTTAAGCAGAGCAACCTATGTTCGAAAACATTCTATTCTCATTACAGGAGATCAGAATTCAATAGTGGCGTCCTGAGAGGAATGATAATGGTGAACTGTTAATTAAAATAGTGTAGAAAAAGAGATGAATTTTGAAAAATAATTATCATCATTAGTCTATTGCAGTTCACTGCTGAAACAAGTCCCAACTGAGGGGTTATGTTCATAATCCCCACGCTGGGCATGCGGGTTGGGAACGGCAGAGCACAGCTTCTCGCACCGCCTACACTGCTGCCTATAGACTGCCAGGTCATTTAGCTATGTATGTTTAGGCAGACTGCGTCTTAACGCGAATTCTGAATAATTCTGACATTACAGCAACAGTAATTCGAATCGCTGACTGACTCTTATAATGACAGGGGAACGGGACGTCTTGTCGTAATTAGATTATGTAAATTGTGTGCCCCTAGAGAAACATTGAGTGTAAATTATCCCATTATTGATGCAAAGTATGGAAGAATTAGCATATTGATGTGATTATTTGACATTCAGAAATTAGTTTAAGGTTGGCATCGCGATGATTACGCCGCTGATTTTACAAACTTGCATAGGTGTGTGACCAGTTACGACCAGGACTAACGTTTGGCTGTTTAACAGCCCATGCAAAAAATATATGTAAAAGTTGGCAAATTATCGTATTATACTTATTTTCATCTAGCACACATGAAAAATACATAAAAAGATTAATTCTACGTAATTTATGAAGGACAGAGAGGAAATAGAGCTTTAGTTAACTTCCCCGGATTAGGCAAAACACGACAAACAAATGGGAATTGTTCCTGAGCCATGAATTTTACATTGAAGTGGGAATTACTTTGTGTTTGGCAATCTGACGTGAATTACGCAGCGGCAAATTTCGTGAGGTGTATTATTAGGGTTTTGCTCTCGCAATAAACCAACCGTTAAACGCTCTCTTTTGTTCTGTGTTGCCATGTTTGCGTATTTTAGTAACGTGCTGAATGTTATGAAGTTTTATTTTGTTAGATTTATAAAATTATGAAAGGTAGAAAAACACCCCTACGTATACATAATTAGTTGGTCTAACAACAGTGAACGTCGAAGGCAACATAAAATTAATTTGCATTATGCATGAATTTTTCTGTGAGAAAAGGGTACGGAACATGGAATTTTCAATAAGCTGCAAATGATCAAGATACAGATATTTTACATAATATTTTTATTTAACTAAAATTTCAATTTCGGTTGGAATTTCTCTTGTAATTTCCTATATTATATAACGTTGTTATATACAGACTATGGTAGGCAGTTAAAAGCGTCTTGGAACCCCACGAGGGTCGGTGTGTAAAAATTATACTCTTGAGACTACATAAAGACTTTATTGTTATAAGCTACAAAAATGGTTTTGCCCTTAAACATTTAGTCCCAGAACATGCTTTTTTATTTTGATACAAATAATAAAAAGCTTTTGTATATTTAGTTTGTGCTTCCTATATAATTATTAGCTATATAGATGTTCATTCAAATTGTTTAATAGTAATACTTATGGATAACTCAAGACCAAGACCTCTTTTCTAGGTTATTCTCTAAGTGTGTATGTTCTATGTTTATTCAATAAAATATTTCTATGTTTATTTTTTAAATAAATATTAATTTCTATAAAGCTCTTTCTCTTATGCCGTCGTTGATTCGTTCCTTCCTACCTTCAATCATTAATATATGGGTATGTTTATGCTAAAGAAGCCAAATATTCTATCCATCTTCTATATTTTATCAACACATTTAGACTGAGCCGAATCGAAATCCTTAAGCCTCTACCTTTACTTCTGTAACTAAGTTAAAGTTTCGGCTTAAACGTGTTTAATATTTCTAGTAACATTGTTCCCACTATTGTCGCATTTATCATACTTAGCATATCTGCCTATTTATCACGGCTTTGTGCGTACGTCGTGAATCAATTTAGGTAGTTTATACTGTAGGTACCTATTGTGATATGTGTTATACATATGTTTCATTATTAATGAATAATTTATGTATATTGTAATTCATATTGATTGCTTTGTAGCTCCAGTAGCTAGCGACACGGACCACTGAACCTGACCTTCTGGCTTCGGTTACATTTCGAGAATAATATTTGTCTCCCGAGCACGAGTATTGGCAACAGCCAAGCTAACAAGCTTCAATTAATACGTTAAATTAATGTCCGTTTATCAGCCCTTCCATCATCGTAGTACAGGTATTGCTTAGTTTACAGACAGACGGCTCGGATAATTAGTATATTATTGTTCTTATTTTCCACGGAATGAGGTCTTGAAAAATCTTTTTCACTTTGTCTACTTTCATTATAGATGATTGTCTATTTACGCCTCCATTACTATGCATCCCCCCCTCCTCCCGAATCACTACCGCTGTCCTTCTGTGAGTTTTCTGATGTTGTCAATAGGTGGCAATAGTACTCACCGGAGCGTTTGGTATGGTGTCCATACAGCCGGTTGAGATCGAGAGACTGCGCCGGCTCGGGCAGCGTGCAGCTGAGTGCCGCCAGCGCGGCCACGCAGGCTGCTAGTCGACAACACGACATCTCTGCAACAACGGATAACACCATTGAATTAGTTACATGTAGTTTATATTTTATATACATATACAAAACGTGAATAAATTATTATTATAGATAGCCTTATATCAAATTGTTATAGTAGTTATATTGGATGTTATTTACCATTACGCGAACGTTATTGCAAGATATTAAAATACTAATATTACTTGCTGATATAATGATATCCGTAATTTACTATTTAAAAATTGTAGGTATACCACAAAATTTTAGTAATTAGCAGTCTTACTATTAAATATTTCTTGAATATTTACACATAATATATCATTAAATTTTTAGACTCGATGGGACCTCATGAAGGAAATATAAACAGGTCCGAAACTAGTCGAGCTGTTCCTATATAAAAAAAATAAAGTCGGTATAATAAATATCAGATAATTACTGATAAATTTAAGTTATAACATATACGAAGCTTTTGGCTGAAACTTAACTGCTATATGCAATTATACAAAACGGGTATTTTCGATGAGGTTGTTGCAAATTTCATTTAAACTTCACACACAATTTTCAGTTTTAACATTTTGCTCGTCATCACAGCAATTAACTGCTGAAATATTTTGAAACTGCGACGGCAGTGCACCGCAGTTTTAATTAGTTTGTGAAAGCTTCGAGTAACAACCGTGCTATTCAATATTC
>DWDW01001801.1:0-11043 GCA_018245635.1 Mimoniades versicolor eupheme | reverse complement strand
AACATCTCCACACCCGACCATGCTAAGGCCTAACCAACTAAGCGTCAAGAGAAATTGTGTTGATAAACTACACATATACTTATTAATATATATACTTATAAGGATATTTTTTTACACATAGAACAAATAATTACGCTCAACACACAAATATTCATTCTGGGTACATTTATATCGAACCCACGACATCTGACGTAACAGTCAGGTTCACTGACCACTGGATCCAAAATAAATGACCTGTTTTAATAATTCCACATAGCAAAACCTATAATACTTAGGTTCGTTACCTGGGATTAACTCAGTTTACAAATTAAGCATCTACTAAGATAACATTTTTATATATTCATCTCCCGAGGACCTGAAATAGAGAGTGAAATTTCGTCATTCTAGAAGTTAGATTTGTGAAAATTGGTTGGTACTCGTATACTAATGGTTGGATATAAAAGTTTAGTGCCTTACTCTTTTATGACCCAATAAAAATAGTGTTCCATGTGAATACCTATAGTCGTCTGACTCGGCTAGTTTAGAATATAAGGGATATATGTGTTACATATTTGTCTAGATATCTGCATAATTAAATATACATGTTAAAGTGCATAACACAGTTTGCAATTTACTTCATTAAAATAAAAACGAAACATCACGCCTGCAAGCCCCGAAGCGTTAGGGAGAGGAATGTAATACACTCCCACATTTCATTAGTTACGTTTAAGTCTCGCAATGGATTGGTGGTGAGTTGATTGCCATTCATCGGGCGCAAATCCTGACTCTGAGCCACTACTAGAAATTCTTATTAGAAAAATCCAATAATAATCCCAACCCGGGATTTGAACCCAGAACATCACGATTGGCAGTCGCGCTCGCAACCACAAGACCAACGACGCTGTCAGTCTATAGAATAAAGTTATGATATTTCTTATTGCTTGCTTATTATTAAAAAAATATTATACCCATTTAAAAATCAGCCTCGCTCGGCTTTCCGTACCTTTGTTATTCCCAGATATTCATATTTAATTATAATGCTACATTCAGTCGTTATACCATTGAATATGAATTGTGTTTTGAGTAGCAGCGAGTAAAGGGATTCTAAAATAATGACACTAGCTTTAAAATGCACCTCACGTCAATGAAAATGATTCTTGTAGGAACGATATTATGTAATTACTCGTTGGAAGGTACTCGTAATTTTTTATGTTCTCACAGTCCACCTTACATAATTAAAACGCTTACTATGATTTGTACGAGTAATGATGATATAATTTGTACAGTAACTATTCAATGGGACGTAAACGTAACTGGTTAAACGTGGGAAAGTACTACATTCCTCTGCCTACCTCTTCGGATATTACAGGCGTGAAGTAGGAGCAATCAAAAATATCTAGTAACGCTGTTGTCATTCAATTGTGAGTCATATCGTATATGCCTACAATGGAATGACAACAGATCTGATGTCAAATGTCTAAGGCTGACTAGTATGTTTATGTCCTCGTTTCAAGACAGCAGTGTGCGGATTCATTAGGGTCAAAGCGGAGTCTTCGGGGGAAGCAAGCCGGGTGATACAGTTATGATTCAACGCACGTCCATGGATTTAAATAATTTTATAATATTAAGGGAATAATAAAATTATATCCATAGATCTAACAGCCTTAGGCCTTAAGACTCGTATCAAAGAACAAAAGAAAAAGGGATTGGTGAGGATAGTGATGTGTTTGTACAAATTGGTTTTCTCATTGCTACGAGTATGCTATTTTATTCCAGGGGACCTAAGTTACGGACAAGTAGTAAAACTGTTTATTTCTATTTGAATATGTTGATTCTTACAACACCGAAATTTCTTTAAAAATAATTAAAATATGTGACAACGCTTTAAAAGATTTTGCAACATTAAATTAAATCTAAAATGTGAATCTGAACATCACTAGAAAAAAAAAACGATATGAAAGAAAAGTGTAGAATATTCTAGAGCGTGCTAATATGATTGTGAGAGCAATTTTATCTATTTGAACCACACCCTAGCAAATCAAAGTGAACAGACCACTCGCGTGCTTTCACAATCCACTTGTGAAAATCATGAAATGAAAAATCGTTCTAGAGGTCTTTTAAAGGTTAAGTTTGAAATGAGCTGACGTCACCGTCCGTTTCAAAGTCTATTTTAACAGGCTAATCGCATTGAAGACCTACATTTAGCTTGTAGGGCTTAAGGCCTCGGTTGAAGCTTCTAACTCACGATTAGGCTTGATTTACATTACCTAAATCCTCGTCCATGCCGTTATACACATATTTTATTCATGAGTTTATCCGTATCTGTATATACCGCGTGGATCAGTTAAAAAAATAGTAAACGCGGAATCAATATGCACTTGCATTAATTAGATCTGCTTGATGACTTATTATGTATCGGTTTTTGTACTGGCTACAATGACTACTTATAGCAACATAAGTACTCCCAAAAAGTCCACATTTTACACAGCTTAGGTTCGTCATAAACAATGTACCCAACTCTCACTCTCTTACCTAACTGAGGGATATCCGGTTGACCCTTTACATATATTGTGTTAAATCCAGGATCACCATTAGTACTTATATATGGCAAGTCGTAAACTCTGTACCATAACTAACTACAACATGGTCTTATAGCGTTTACGTTCCCGCCATTAAGCGTGAGTTCTTTCCTGGAATTACTCCTAAATCCAAATTCTCTTCTTGTAAACGTTCCACTAACATAAGGGTCGCTTATTATTTGCCAAAAATATTTCTTTAATACTCATAAATAATCTGTCATGATTCAGACAAATAAGTTATCTGTAAACGAAAACGAATGTTATAAATTGTTCAATTTTTTTAAACGATATCTTTTATGTCCGACTCATGGGTATTCATGCGATGCATGACCTAGATAAGGATGGGCATAACAAGTAAATTCGTTATGAATATTGCCATTAAGAATTCTTTGCATCGTTCAATGTCGTTATATACACTCAAGGGAACACGGGAACACGACATAAAAAATACAGTTTGTTGGTGTAAAAAAACTATAGTTTAAGTCTTGTTTATAAGCGTGAATTGTTTTAGTGGCGCGTGTGTTGTTGCTTTATTATTTTTTTATGCTAATGGCACCAACGATAGCTCCAATTTGCATTAACGCTCGCTTTTCAGTCTCGATGTGTATGTACCTACTGTAAAATTATATATAAACAACACATATTCCGCTGAAATAACAAGTACAATAATGTAATGATTTGCAATTTCCATTTTCCGCAGAAAAAGATTTGGTCGTGTTACAAAAGTTATATTAGATAAAGATAAAGTGAATATAAATGTAACAGAGAATACTGAAACACTGTCGATATTAATGAAAAAGTTATAATGACTAACGACTAATCTTTAAAGTTAGATAAAAAAGCTTCCAGTCGGTTGTGGTCTTTAATCAGTTAAGCTCGAGATTTGAGACAGTTATTTTTAATGAATTCCAAACACTGTTCGTGATAGTTTTGTGCTTTTAAAAACTCGATTTAAAAGCTCAGAGTATAATAAATTGCGTATCATGGCTGCAATATTGCATGTTTCTCGCGATAGCATTAAAAAGTTTTAAATACAGTTTTAAAATACATATTTGATATCCAAAACTTTACGAATTTTAGTAAAGATATGTAGAAATCCTGCCGAAATAATTACGAGCGTCATTGCGATACGAATTTGCGAAAGTTGCGAACGACAATTTACGTTGGTTAAAAAATCTACATTATAAAGGGAAGATTTCATAAAAGTGCAAACATAAAACACGATAAGTAACAAAGGGAATAAGTCATAAAATCGCAGTTATATAAAGTACAGTTTTATACAAAAGAGCATTAGTGCTTGTAATAAATATCGTATTAACTTAACAAGCGTACTTTGGCCGCTTTCATTTAGTTGTAGTAGCATTAAAACTAATTACGTTAATAGATATTAAATGAGGTTTAATGTGCCTAATTGTTATTTCACTTATATGGAATGTAACGTAGTTACCAATATAGCAAGTAAAGAACAGACGTCGTATTTTTCTTTCGCTTAATTACTCCATTAATAATTACTGTTTTGCTGATACAATCATTATTCTCAATCTTTCTTTATAGTGCCTATTCTCTCAATGTGGTCTCCCACGCTAGTTCAATATACTTTAATAGACTTCAAGAAACTTTAAAGAATGTTTTAGAGAAGTCCAAGATGTTTAGCTATTTCACAATATTTTTCGTTATTATTTCACATTATATGTATGTATATATGTATGTATACATATATATTTGTAAATATGTATGTATATATGTAGGTATATATGTCTGTATATATGTATGTATATTATGTATGTATACATATATGTATGTATATTATGTATGTATACATATATGTATGTACAAATATGTGTAATTGTAATAATGTTTTCTTATTAACGTAATTACTGTTCAAATAATAATTGATTTTTTAACTTTAATTTAATATTCAATTTCATTGCATTTATTTCTATTACGCTTTGGTATCTATTTCTCTATACCGAACTAACATAACTGCCCTAATCTTACTGACATCCTTGTTTTTACGTAGTGTTGGCTTTTTTTATAACAAGATATATGAAGGTCGTAAGAAGTACGTTTTGGTGTGTAGGCAGGTTGTACCTGGGTAGAGTACATATGGCTGTAAGATCAAGCATTGTAAATTTGTGCTTGTTAATAGATGATTTAATTTAACATAATATTCTTTAATCGCTTAAATTTGTCCGTTATATTCTGTTTCTATTTTACAAATCAGTTTTAAAATTAATCGATATTGTTTTTTTAAATTCTATACACACGTAATGATTGGCGCAGTCGTTATAATTTTCTTATATATTTTAACTGAAATCAGTTTAACGTTCTAATTATAGACAAATAGTGCATATTTGCGGGGAACATCACGTCTGTAATCCCCGAACAGGTAGACAGAGGAATGTAGTACCTACACTCCCACGTTTCACTAGTTACGTTTACGTTATAACATGGAATAGGGTATGAACGTATTGCCATACACCGGCATCGTACGCAGACTCTGATCCACTACTGTATATTATAACTAGAAAACCTTAGTTAGAAAACGCAACAGTATCTGACCCAGAATTTGATCCTAGGATCTCTCCATTGTCCATCGAAGCAGTCAATAATGGCAGGTATAATAAGTAAGTATTGCAGTGTATCTTCTATTTCGCCTACTGCATTAGGGCAATTTTGCAATTAGGTCAACTAATGCTAAAATTGAGACCACGGCTGATGAATATCTGAATCCGGTCTAATATAGGACTGACCTTTAGATTGTGGTGAATCTCAACGGCTCGTAAAACCCTATTTAAAGGGTCTAGTGTGTTATTTAAGCGCGCGTTAATCTTTCTATCAAAACGATAATTTTACAACAGCTGTTATAATAATTTTACAAAATAGGGTTTCGGTGGAAAGCCTAAGTTCCATTAGTTATCTTGGTTTGTGTAATCACGTAACATCACGCCCGTAATCCTCGAAGAGGTAGGCAGAGGAGTGCAGTGCATTCTCACGTTTCACCAGTTACGTTTTCGTCTCATTATGAAATAGGTGGTGAGCCTATTGCCATACACCGGGCACAACTTCAGACTCCAAGTCCAAGCCACCACTAGGAATGTGAACTAGAAAATACATCTAAAAAAATTAAATAGTACCCGATTCGGGACGTGAACCCAGGACCTCTCGATTGACAGTCGTGATCGCAAACACTTAACCAAAGAGTTAAAACTTAACTTACTTAACTTAAACAAAAAAAGGAAAACAAAAGTAGCACTGTAAACAATAAAAACTATATATTCTGAAAATGGAACTAATTTCCTAATTGAAAATGTTACTGTAAAAACTTTTCAGAAGGAAATACAAATTGAAAGTGTTGTTCCAACTTCGTAAAAGGTTTTCATTCGAACTATTAAGTTGTAGTTGGATCGTGGAGTTCGGTGAATGATTACTGATCCCCCTAAGTTCCAGGATGGTCTCCAAGAAACTATTTAAAAGTTCGTAGAACTCGTATATAAATAATAATGGACATCCTCATTTGCGGCGTAAAAGAATATGTAGGCCACCCAAACTTATACTTAACCCATTACTGAAACGCATAGGTACATCTCGTACATTATATAAATATATACATATATGTATGTATATATACGTATTAGGTACCTTAACTATATACAGACACACGTATATATTAAACCGCTTGTAGCGGCAGACCGTTAGGTAATAAAAAATACCTTTGCGGACGAAGCCTTTAAAGCGGTTTGCTAACTTCGAAAAAATGTTGAAAGCTCCGGGTTTCCATTGGTTACAGTCAAAGGAACGTTACCCAAGAGTAAGAGATTTTACATATACATGTATAAATACAGTAGCTGTATGATTAGATTTCTCTTGCGCAGGTCATGCGCAGTAAACGACCTACTTAGATTTGACAAGTACGAAAATATTTCGAAACTTTTTACATCAAAATTATAATTCTTATATGTACTCGTAGTTAGCTTAGCATGAAGCAACTTTATCAATATAAAGTTATACGCATGTAAATTAAAGCGAAATCAAACAAGATAAAATCAAACAAAACGATATTATATTTTAGAAATATATTGGAATTATTTCATTTTATTGAGCATTTAAAATGCGCAAACGAAATTAAAAGTAGTTGCCATTAATCATGCGTTAGGCTTGACACCTGTAGAGTTTTGTCTAAACAAGGAAAACTCATTTGGAAAATTCAGAAATCTATATCATTAGTTAAACTGAAGGTGGCTGGTTCAGGTAAGTGGTGGTCATTAGTCATGATTAATGATTAGTCAGGGTTCACCTTTTCAGTACGTACCGAGTGCTGGGTTGCGATGCGGGACCGCGAGGCGCGGAGGGTCGCGCGATCGAGCGTCGGGAACACCGCCGAGCTACTGCCGTACCGCCCGCCCGCCCGCCGCATCGACCGCGTCTACCCGCCCGCCCTACGCACGGACTTCTCAAAACGTCTTATTATACTCTCAAAGAGTTCAATAAAGTTTTTTTATTTATTTTAAAACGAAGTAAGCTCTTGCTCGAAACAATCCTTCAATTAGCTTATGTATGAGCACACAAAACTTTTTATACACATACAAAACTTACCCGTTTCTCATACGGCTTGAAACTTTTGGAAAGATGGTAAAGGGGTAAAGTAAGATTAACATATAGAGTTGTTTTCGAGTTTTTCAGTGACTGTAGACAAGTGATAAGAGAAATAAAACCCGCTTAGAAAGTATTTATCTAGGTATGACAAGCAATAATTGTGGATAGAGTTATGTTTTTCAACCTAGGCATCAAATGGTAGTTTTATTTTGACGTACAAAAAGTGTTCTAATGAACCAATTTAGAATAAATGACATTTGAATTTGAATTTAAAATCACACAAAATAGTAAGTTTATTTTAATAGTGCTATTCTCTATACATATCACACAAATATTTATTCTGGGAGAGAATCGAACCCACGGCCCCTGCCACAACAGTTCACTTGTCACTGCACCAATAGACCAGTCAAACACTTGACAATCAATCAAGGCTTTCGTGGGAGAGACGACGTGTCTTATGACATTCTGGAGAAAACCCAGGCTTGTTTGTATTCACCCCTTAACAGAACAAGGGCTGAGTGTTCCTGCTCCTTCACACTAATGAGAAGAGGTCCTTTGGTAACAATACTGTTAGATTTTAGTACGTAGGGAGCCAACCTTTATCGCTCCCGCAATGGTGGTACTTTTTTCCCCCAAAACCATAGAGCGATGAAAATATAGGTACGAATAATTCCTTCATATTAGTAAACAACTTCTCACAACAGTAATCTGCATTAAGTTAATGATATATGAAATAAGTTTATTTTACGCTGTGATATAATGTCGCGGCGTACAAGATCGGCGTACAAGATCGGCGTACAAGTATCTTTTTCCAAAAGTAAATTTAGTTTCATTGTCATAAAATAAATGAAATAATGGCCTGTATATAATCATCTTGGAGATGATTTTCAATGTTGAAAATGTTGAAATACTACTTTTCCTGAAGGTTTTGTATAAAACTATTAAAAATTATTGTTATTAAATTTGACACTTGTTTAATAGGTAGGCACATACGTAACATCACGCCTGCATTCCCGTAAGAGGTAGGTAGAGAAATGTGGAGCACTTCCAAAATTCACCAGTTACGTCCACGTCCCACTATGGAAAAGGTGGTGAGCCTTTTGCCATACACCGGGCGCATATCCAGACTCCGACCCACTACTAGAAAATCTAAATTAGGAAAATTTAGTAGGCCCAAACCAGAACTTCCCGATCGGCAGTCGCACGAGGAACCGACGCGATCAACGAGGCAGTCGAGGCAGGTACATGATCAACATTAAATTTATTTTATTGAGTTTTTTTATATCAGAAAATTTGACATATTCTAGAACATTATGCATTACGTTTCTTTGTCTTAATGAGTCAGTCAGTCACATTTAAAATTACTTAGTAAGTCTCTCGTGTTTCCATACGTAGGTGGTGGTTTTAGTGTTAAATATTTGATGAAGAAGCCTTGACAAAATGTTTTAGTCGAAGTTTACTTTCAGTTTAATTACAGGCAAGGAATGAAAATAAATGTACAAAAAGCTCGTAAATATAAAATACTTCTTTCCTAAAAACGACACTGACGGACGAAAATACACGGCAAGTTGTAAATAACTTGTAACGGAGTTTTAAAGCTACATAAAATTAGTTATCGATGTAGTGTAGTTGTTTAATATTACGAGTTAATATCACGTATCTTAAGAGCAGTGGCGTAGCATGGGTTTCAGCCGCCCGGGGCGGGAAAAAAATATTGCCTCCCCCCTTAAAAGTTCCTATGTTACGTTCTAAGAATCTCGGCTAGCAAAAAAAAACAGAAAATTGATATATAAATATATCTATAATGTATATTATGAAACTATCGAAAACTATGATTGAACTGCGTTTTTTTTATATCTACTATCGAGCAGTTTGACGAGTCAATAATATAAAAAATATTATGCTATGTAAAAGGAAATAAAAATTTTCAACCGAAATAAAACCTTAAGAATCATAAACTATACTATTAATAGGATGACTACTGATGTAATGGCTTAAACGTAATTTATGTGTATTGTTGCATTGATTCGAATACCTACGGCCACAAATAAGAGTGTAGATACGCAGCGCGTTGTCCCTGTAGCCCGGGACCAGAATAACAGCTACGCTATCTCCTGCCTGTCGTAAGGGGCAAGAAAGGTACGAAACAGGGTAACCTAAACCCGTTAAAGAGGTTTAGGTATTTCTGAATTAGTATGGACACAAATACTTTTGGACGGAGTGTAGTAATTTTTGTGTGTTATTTGCGACGCAGTTGTAGCGAGTACAATAATGCGAAACACAAATTGCAACTTGCTATCTAGCTCCTAGCTGCGCGTGTATTGATCTTTATTCAATAGAATATTTAATAATAAATATAAATGTGACTGCATATACGATTAGCTTCCCGACGGATTATAGAGTAAAGAACAAATTTTGTTTTTACTTTAGTTTTTTTATATAGATAATGCTTTGGCAAAGTTAATTTAAATCGTCTTTGACGAAGTTACATAATTAAGATAATACCGCATTGAAAAACCCGGCAAATAACAGTCCACAAGCTCACATATACATACATGTCTAGTGACGTGGGCGTAGTAGACAATACTCAGACATCCTATTACGGAACGAAGTATTCCTCATTCGGATATCTGTAATCTGGAATTGATCGCAAAACGTTCTCTGTTTCTTAGCCTCCTTTTCATGTTTTCATTACGTTCTTTATCTTTAATTGTATTTCTCCATTCCTCATTTACCTCAACGTAAAAAGTTTTAATAAATGTGATAATGATGAAGTAGTCAAGATTCAAGTCCTATTCAGAATAAATAAACTGCAGAATAAATTTCGTCTATATTTCAAATCCTTTATATGTACATTTTTCGCCGATTCGTATAGAAATTGTATTAATACGATAAACATAAAAAAATGTGGACCGGTGTCGCTATGGAAGTTTCGAAAGACACAAATAATAAAAAGCGATACCTATCCAAGTCTAAGAGAGAATACCAAAACAGAACTGAACGTTTTATTACTTTTGGCAACATAATATTACTTTCACGATATAGTTACGATATGTGTAGGTACATGCCACACTGTTTTACTGTTTTCAAGGATTTAAATTCAAAAACTCGAAACAAAATGAGGAACAGCTTCGTCTTTTAAACAACGGTTTTGCTGTAACAGCTGGATTTAAATATTTGCTTACTTTTACACTCATTCTGAGTTCACGAGACATGTCTATTCAGCAAATCCGCTTCGGAGTTTATTATAGAGGCCTTACCGGCGAAAAAATAATACCGGTCTCATCATACTTCCAAGCTCTGCTGTCGAGTTATCCAACCCAAAATGAAAAAACAGGTCTTCCATATTGAGAACAGTGAAGGCCATCTACGTACGTTTTTACAACAGGTAATTTACAACAGGACGAAAAGGCTTTATGGTGCGCTCAGCAAGTGTGAGATTTATAAAGGATTTTTCCACATCGCTCATCCATATTAGAATTCTCATTACCTCGTATAGTAGGTACGTTCGACAAAAACCGTTCAAATATTGTCCAACGCGAAGGGACAGATGAAGGCCCTTTTACGAAGTTCTCATGGATATGTGCTTGTTCAAAAAAAACTCGTTGGTGTACGTTAGAAATGAATAATGGACAATTTGGATAAACTTTGACAAAGGCCTGAACCGCTTTTAGTTACTTTGAAATTTGCGGTGAAATTGTAATATGATCAATATATTTCGAGCTCTATTAGTTTCTTAATTGAAAACTTTATGGGAAGATACTATTAGACGGGTTCCATTACGAAACATTACCGTTTACTAGTGAAACACGTTAAGCCGCGACAACCTTACACCTTACACATACACTACCGTTCAAAAGTTTGGAATCAGTAAAGTTTTCGCCTACAG
>DWDW01001800.1:0-11044 GCA_018245635.1 Mimoniades versicolor eupheme | reverse complement strand
CGACTTCTCTCATTCAAATAGTAAAACTTTATTCAATTGTAAGCCATTGTTGAAGCAATGTCACTCACAGCTGTGACCGGTACATGGAGCCCAGTTGTTGAGGAGCCAACTAAAATTTTGTCACCTACGTACCTACGTAGCATGAGTTTACTCCAATACGTGATAAACAGGCTGGCGCCCGAGCCGCGACTCCGTGTGACATTAGCCCGGCTGCCTGCAGCGCGACTACCTTCAGCCGTGCAGGCTGCAGGCACACGACGGGCTATCGTTTAACCTAAGCACATGCCGGACAATTGTTTCAAGGTCCCTTCCAGGTAACTCTATCAAATAGTCTCTTTAAATTCACGAAACCGCTTAAAACCCTTTACCTAAAACCAAGTAAAGAAGTAAATGTCAGCTCAGTATCAGTTTTATTCGGATAATGTAAAGCTGTCTCTAAATACTAAAAAAATCTGCTAATACGATCTATATTATCATGAACACACCACGAGTCTACATCGCACCTCGTAATTTTAATCATCTCGCTATATGTACAAACATTTGGCAAGTTATAAAGATTAAAGTCGTTGACTACCTCGTTGGTCGTGTTGGTTTAAAGTGAGACTGCCTATCGGGAGGTCCTGGGTTCGATTCCCGGGTCGGGTACTACAAATTTTTTCTAATTTCGATTTTCTAGTAGTAGCTCGGAGTCTGGAAATGCCCGGTGCATGGCAGTAATAGGTCACCACCTATTTCATAGACTTTTTGTTACCTATTTTATTGGGCATATAATTTAAAAAAAGTAACCCCTGACGAGGTAGACAGAGGAATGGTATATAATAATTGCACATATTGTATTACAAGATATTCTGGGCTGCGTTTTTTTTCAGTGTATAGCTGAACATAGGGATTTTCTGCAATAGCGAAAGCCCTGGAACAAGCATTACCACCATACTTGAAACACTAAGTTTATCTCAGACTCTCTTATACGGTATAAGTTATAGAAACCTATCGATTACTCAGTCTCTTTATAACTTAATATAATAGCGACTAAAATGCTGTGGCAAAATTTTTTCTTAAACAATTCTTTTCGGTGAATATTATTTCATCGTGATAACAAAATATTATCTACTTCAAGTGAAACTCAGTGGGTATCATAAAAATTAATGTACATTTATTATGTTTAAGCGTTCACAAATCTAGAACTATGACCCTACGAACTACTGCGGTGGGACTAGACACTAGGGTAAGTGGGCGCCGCTGGGCACGAACCCGTTCTCGTCGGCCGTGTAGTCCACCCTGTACGTCACGCCGTCCGGCGCTACGAACTCGAAGAAACCCTTAGCCCTCAGACCTTCTGTTTCACTATCGATTTTCTCAATCTTTCCAGCTTCTTCGGCTAGGATCTTGTTCTCGGTCTCGTAGAGGTAGTGGTAGCCATCGGGGAGAACGTCGGTCTCTTGACGAATGATGCCGTATTTGTAGTCGTAGTTGCCGGGGCTGACCTTGACCACAGCAGCAGTGGGTCTAATGGGCGCGCGAGTCGAGCTGACAGCGGCAGTACTGCTGACAGCGGCAGCGGTAGAAACAACACCACCACCAGCACCCGCACCAGCTTTAGCCCCAGCGCTGGCTCCTGCACTAGCACCAGCGCGAGCCCCGACGCTAGCCCCAACTCTAGCCCCAGAGTTGGCCCCGGCGCCACCACCCGCGCCGCCCCCACGGCCGGCAGCAGAACCAGCGTTTTTGTCTCCTTTGTATCCGTCGCCACTGAGAACAACATGTCCATTTACAATTGTATAACAATACGTAGTACTTATACCTGTACTCATTATTAGTTTATGAGCTTTTTTTATTTTCCTTCAACATTTTATACTACCTAAAGTTAGCAGCAATGAAAGAGGTATTTCTTGCAATCAAATCTCTTCAAGCAACACACAGTTATTAAAATAATATATACTCACGAGCCAGAGCTCTTGTCGGGTTTGTATTTGTCGATGTTGTCTCTGTTGCCTACGTAGGCGCCTCCGGGTCCCCCCGGGCCTCCGGCGTCCGACGAGCCCGTGTAGAAACCTCCAGCACCGCCACGGTCCCCGCGATCGCCACTAACAGTTTATCCAAATCTTTACACGTGTACACATGTGTAGCAGAACGAAGCCTAAAGTTGCACTTCTTATGTTTTTGAGTACAATATACAATATATTTTGAGTATCTACAATAAATTCACAGCTATAACAAAACAAAAAAGATCATTGATTCTATTCAAGGTAAGATCTTGATAGATACATTTGTAACTGTAATATGTGTAAACAATTGAAAAAATAGGTTAAATGTAGAATAATACAACATTTATTAATTAATTTAAGACTTTATAGTATGTACATAATCTTATACATTAAAAACGACTACTAAATCAGAGGGGAATTTATGACTTTCAAACTTACTCATATTTTCCACTTTCGTCGGGAATGTAGCGACCAGAGTTATCGTATTTGCCGGGGTTGTACTTGCCCGGGTCGTAGCGGCCGGGGTCGTAGCGACCCGCGCTGTCGTATTTACTGCTGACAGCAGCCGCGGCGCCCGCCCGGCCCCTAAATCGGAAATTGTTATACCTGTAAGAGAAAACATATACATGACACCTACACCTGTATTTCCCCGAAAGAATAGGAACAGGAGTAGCATCCCACGTATGCCTAGTTACGTCGTACGTTCGGTCATGGAATGAGTGTCGAGCCTATTGCCACGCAAAAGGCACCAATTCAGTTTTCGAGCTACTACTGATAAATTCAAATTACAAATACCCAATATTATTTTACCCGCCCGGGAGATTGAACCCAACGGAAATAACAAATAAACTGTAGAAATCAACGATTTATAATTGTATACGTAGGTATTTTGTAACAAAATGTAGGTATCATTAATATAGGACGAAAAAGTAATTTCACGTTTTAAAGATTGTAGTTGAAGTTTCAGTAGGTATTATGCTTGAACAAAACTCACGGTGTAGTTTCAGCTGCCAGAGCAGCCGTGATGCACAACAGCACCTGTAACAGAAACTAATCAATTAAATTACCTTATTTACAATATTTTTGTTTTAAAAATTACTACATTATTAAATATTGTTTTTAATTATTAGTTTAAAAATATTGCGGTATTTCTGTCGTGGCTGAATGAAATGATGTCATGTTAGGTCACCTTCTAGTTGTGTCCGAATAGCCTAAGTAATGTTTTAAATATATGACTGCGAGCCGACGCAGCCCCGACAGAGCCCGACAACGTACCAGCAGCGCGCGCATCTCTGTCATTGTCCGCGAGCTTAACGACCTGAATGTGCAGCTTCCAACATCAGTTCCTATTTATACCTTTTTTTTCATCTAATTTTATAAAGTGCTTCTGCTGTCCAGTTCCTCTCATTTATAATGTGTAGTTTGATATTAGCTATTCATCAGCTAAGTTTCTCAACCTTGCCGCTCATTATAAGCACCGACGCGACGTTACGGTGCTAATTGGTGGACAGGTGCCAATGTGTTAATATCGGTTGAACACACCCGGTTACCGGGCCGCTAATTGTGATTACATCCCTGATGCCGTAAACATATCAAATAATGTTTGAATTACGGACAGCTGTAGATCCGACAGTGCTCGCATAACCGTTGCGACAAAACAGAGAGCTAAGAAACACTGAATTGTGAAAATACTGAAAAAAAAAAAAAACACGAACTTCAAATACATTTTGGTAATCATTACACTGTACATTTCTTAGTCGTGTTGGTAGCAAACGCGACTGTCCTGGGTTCAAATCCCGGGTCCAGCACTACTAGATTTTTCCAATTTAGATTTTCTAGTATTGACCCAGAGTAGAGTATGACAATAGGCTTGCCACTTGTTCCACAGTGGAACGTAAACGTAACTGTTCAAACGTGGATGTGTTCGACATTCTTTTCGGCCTATCTTTTGAGAGATTACAGGCGTGATGTTACAATATTACATTATAAATTAATTCTTATGAATGTCTGCGAATTGAGACGTACGGACAGCACACGTCGGTACCCAATCTCAAATAAAGCTAAAGTTTTTCTTGAGATCCGTCTCATGAGCAGTGCGCACGCTGGTGAGTGTTTCAAAACGCGTACTGTCTTAGTTAGTCCTTCACACGCTTCAAGCTGGAGCACGCCGGACCGAGCCCGGGCCTGGCCGTAAATACAGGAGGATTCAGGATCTGTCATTGGATCGCCTTCACTTAAGTGTATTTATTCTAGCCTTGTAAGGATTACTGTGTCACATTATTTTCACATTATTAGTTATTTTCTACTTTGAGTAAATATAGTATTCATACATAAAATTGTTAGTGTTGAAATGAACGGTTTCCCGAGCCGTGCACTTTGAGAACCTCCCAACAAATTGACTGTCAACTCGACTACGTAAGTTTGACCTATCCGTGCTAGGTGCGTAAACCGGCTAGTGAACACGTCCAAACACATACGTATATAATGCATGATATATTTTCATAAAACAAGGACACTATCAACAATATGGTAAAATACGACTTTTGTGTTTATCAATGATGTAATATTCCCATACTTAATTGGTCCAGATTCGACATCTAAATAGCACATTATCATAATGTTATATGCGCGGTTATCTACTTTATCTAGCATTGGCTCGTGTGCGTTTTATACTGCGAATGATCGAACGTGAGACGGCAAATAACATTTTGTCTATAATTAAATAAAATAGCCAAATGTGTACTGTACAAGTAAATGATATCCGAGTTGTAAATGATAAATGACACTGTACTTCGCTTTCTCCACGTCGATGCATTTTTCAAAAGTACGACTTCTTATAAGTTGTAGTTTAATTTGTTCCTGTATTACATTCTGTAAGACTAGGTGATATGCACTACAATACTTGAAGTTGAAATATCTTGTAGCATGATTTATTAATCACTTGTCGTCCAAATCAGCTAATTCACAACAGTTCAAATGGTTATTTGAAAAGATAAAGAAGTTTCATTCGTTCATGTAAAAATAGTAGAGCGCTCCCTATAATTGGAGAAACTTAAGGCTATATTAACTTTTGTTCCGATTGGCTAGTGTGTAACAGAGGATGATGCGTTACTCAAACAACTTAAATATTCGTTTTTATTGAACTTTCTATCGTCGTCATCAGCATCATCAGTGTGTTGCTGTCCACTGCCGGACCTCCTGAGGCCTTATGCCCGTATACTTTATATTTATTGCACCGCCTGCGCACTGCCACAGACGGCCAGGACATTTAGCTGTGCCTAGGCAGAGCGCGCCGTATTCTGCGGCGCCTGGTTTCGTCGCCTCGTACGACACCCTGTACCCCGGCACGGGGTCGGGGAATGTGTTCTCACTCCGCCCCGACACGCACTTTTTGTCATCCTTACGTAGGTTAGATATCGAAGTGTAGAGGTTCAAGCGGTTGAGGTGTGGCGTAAATTTTGAGATTGTTTGGAGGTTTTTGTGTTAGTAAGCGTATAGTTCCTGGTAAATTATTACTTAACAATAGACATATATATGTTAATTAGGTTACAGCAAGGTTGAAGGCCGACCTCGGCGCAGGAACTGGCGCGAGCTTGGCGTACGTGTGCTTGTCGCCTTGCGAAGGGCTCGGCTGTGTATTCTCGACCCTACGTTTGCTAATCTGTGTTAACGACATGCGTGTAAGGGCTATCGTTCACCTTCCACTCAATATTTATCTATTTGAATGAACAACGGTTTTTCCTTATTTTTACATAGTCACCAGACAAACAGATATAGGTAATAGGAAATTACTTTTTTCGTACATCCCTAAATTAAAACTAAATTAAAATTAAAAGTAAAAAATGCATTTTAAAGACAAGCTTTTATTAAAATGAACTAAAAAGTAAAAAATAAATGTTGAATTTCTCAATCATACATAGATATAATATCCCACAGGTATAATATCCCACTCCTTGAAATATAGTTTACGTAACATCACGCCTTTAGCTTAAAATAAAAACATGCTTTCGTGGAAACATGAACTAAAAAAATATATATATATATATACATAGGTACATAACATTATCACGCCTGTAACCCCTGACACTTGGAAATAAAATTAGTAAAAATTAATAACGATTGATATCCAGACTCCGAGCCACTACTAGAAAATCTAAATTAGAAAATTAAGTAGTGTCCGACCCGTGAATCGAACCCAGGTCCTCCCGTTCGGCAGTCGCACTTGCAAGCAATACCCGCAACGAGGCAGACAAGTCAAAAATGTATGGAAATTAAAAATTTTAAAAGATATTCAGTTATATTATATAACAGCACGCAAAAATCTTGATATCGAACGCGGAATGGTATTGAGATACATATAATTGTCTAAATTTGCATTCCAAACCAGTTTCTGAGTATCGTACAAATTGCATTTCTAAGTGTTCGCGAACTATCGGTATCAATTCCTTATGCCTATAGTATTTCTTTTCTTGTCAAATGCTTTCTACTAGTTTCACTTGTATGTACGTTGTATGTCAATTGCACGAGCATGCCTTCATTTTTCTCTCTCTCTGCGTCATTACTTTGTCGCCAAGTGTCGTGAATTCCCCGACACGTGTCAAATTTTTCAGCATCCATTATTCACCATTTCTGCCACATGCAGAACATGACATGAAAAATCATCATGGCATGAAAAATCACTATCGTCGTCCAGATACGCGAGTCGAGGATCCCAGAGCACAGCTTTTCACACAACCTACACTAGTCCATGGTAGTACCTAAATATTGAAACGTGCCTACGTAGACTGCGGCAAGGTGCCTGTGAAACGTATCACAAGCCTAAAGTTACCTTGCTTAAATGAACTCGTCATCAATATCATATTGTATACTTATATAACACATGTTATTATTACAAAAAAAGATAACTGAACTTAATGTAGATAAGTTATGTCGACATAATCAATCAATGTCCCATTGCGCCGCGCCGGGCGACCAGGACGAACGCGGCCGCTCTAGGCGTGTCATTAATTTACCCACTTCAAATCTTTGAGAATGTTATCACACATTTTTGACAAATGTAAATTACACTAGATAAAAAGATGATCTCATAGAGCTCGCTCAGGCTCGGCGCATCCGACCTGCCTACGAGTATGACTCAGACCTACGAGTATGGACACATGGAGTAATCATGGACACGATACAAATTAAGCTTTGAGTTACTCGTACATCCATTACATCCATTAATAACTACAAAACTGTACAAAATTTGTGTTATTGTAAAAGTATGTAATGTATAGCTATAATGAGAGTAATCGGCGTCGAGCCCCTACGCAACAACCTAATGTTTATACCGATATTAGTCTGAAGCTCCGGTAGCGAAGTGCAAAACTTTGTGTGTTGAATCTACTCGTCAGTGGGGTAAATGGTAACTTGTATTTTCTGTCGATGGTATTGTTACGGCATTTGTAGCCAATATCATATAATGCTTGTTAAGTTCAGTTAAATTAAGGCTATAAAATTTAGCGGAAATATAAACATTTCGCACAAACTCCTTAAAGTAATAATCCTTATTTTTAGTAAAATGCATAACTACAGCAGTAAACTGGAATAATTTTATAATAGCACTACTACTTATTAAGTATCAAGTAACGAGGTAAACGCTAGAACAGCATAGCTCCGAATCTGTGTATTCTGAGCTATGAACTGAGTAACTTTTAATATAATTTTAAATATGTATTTGTCCAGTCTCCCATTTAATTGAATGTTTATCTTAACATTCCACCCGAGTACTTTTTAAAAACAGAATAGGAAAAGTTAGCTACATATTAAAATAAAACTATGACATTGCTCTTCAGTAAGATGAGTCAAGTACATTTACAATGAAATAATTATAGCTGCACAAATCACTTGTATGATTTGCATAAAGCCACAAAACTGCTGATTATTAATTGAAAACAAATAATATACGATTTTTATGACAGCGTTAGTGACGATCCGTGGTGCGGCCGTCGCGGAACATAAATATTACACAAGGGTAATATTGCGTCGGATCCGTGTCACAGTCTTACTGGTGCCATTGAATATAACATTAATTAGTTCTAATTAAATAAATACACGTATTAACTAAGTGTCGTTTTCAAATACAAAGACTGTCGACATAATGAGTTCTGAACAAACACCCGCCAGGCGGACGCTAATAGTGGCAGCAAGAGCTGCTTTACGTAAAATATTCGTTAATGAGTTGACTTCTAGCATTTAGGTAGCTCTAATTATCATAATCGAACATTCTCACGTAAATGTGATTAAAATATAAATAATTGTGTACATGTCGTACTATCGGATCTTTTCGGCGAGCTCTGCGCCAGCCTTGTTTACTTTTCAGCGCGTACCTACTCGATGCGGAGGGAACTGTCATCTATCGTCCAGTGTCACCAATATACAATTCCCGAGTCGGGTATTGTCGAATTACACTAACTTAAATTTGCTAATTGAAATTTTTGTAACAGTGTCTCGGAGTAGGCATTAGTACCGGTGTAAGTCAATAGGTTCACTACCTATTCCATGGCGGGAGGAAATCGTAACTGATAAAATGTGGGGGAGTAGGTACTACGCTCCTCTGCCTACCTCTTTGGAAATTACAGGTTCAATGTGACGTTTCCTTTTATGTGTTATCTCTAGTTTTGCGATGTCTCAATTTAAATAATCGTATTCCCAAACTCACTGAGTGACCACATCCTGTGGGTATTTTCAAACATCGTTTTCTCATGTCGCATGTCAATGCAGTGTGTATAGAAACTATTTGCTTCACTGCATTTTGCTAATGCACTGTTTGTGCATATGTCACCGTGTGTAAATGCCTTGTGTTTTAGTAGTCAGCTGTTTGTATTCCGTAGATTGCTAAGTAAATAAAGCAGGCGAAGTATTTCAAAACGTTAAGCGAACCGTCTTCGGCATGTCTTCAAAGATTAAGGCCGAAAATAGGATACCTATTATATAAACGAACATTCTTTGAACGTATTTGAGTTTTACTCGCTAGCGCTATGTACTTGAAATAACATATTTCAATCATACAGCCCTACATAGGTACATGTCGTCCGTCTGCTTGAACAATTGACGTCTATTATCGCGTTATTTTCCACACCGAGCCGTACTGCCCCAAAGCCTTCTTGTAATCTAGTGCAAATCCCTTTGCTTTAGGTTTATATGACATCGCTTATTCTGGATTTTAAATTGAAAGACTAGTACATATTTCTTAACAAGTATTTATTGTTATAAACAAAATCTAAATATATGTACGTAATATTAGCTGACATAACATAACATCACAGATGTATTTGTGCGACGTACAGACAAGAGGGCAGTACTCGCACGTTGGACGTGTTATGTAACGTTGGATTGAGTAGGGCCCATAGGGATGAGCCTGTTGTCATACATACAACGGGCACAAATCCAGACTCCCGGCTATTTTTGACAATTTTAAATTAGAAAAACCCAATATTATCAATTTGATGTTATTTCCTTAGCTTGTATGTATGTATGTATACTTACATAAATACAAGCTTAATTATTCATCCGAATTCAAATATTTGTAATAAAATTCGTAACAATTTACATACAGATAAATTTATTGCGTCTCTAGCGCAGTACATAAATGTTTGTATGTAGCGGTGTCTTTAGTATGCGTAGAACAAAAATGTTCACGCCTACTCAGGTCAATTTAGACTGATGACGTAACTTAAGTGGCGTGATGAGTGGTACCTAGTTTATTATTATTGTTATTTTAATAAAAATCTTTTAACTTAAATTAGTTTTTTGACGGACGGAGAGGACGGACGGAGATTGACTGCTTCGTTGGTCGTATTGGTTGCAAGTGTGACTGCCGTACGGGAGGTCCTGGGTTCGATTCCCGGGTCGCTCACTACTAAATTTATAATTTAGATATTTTCCCGGTATATGGCAATAAGCTCATCCCCTATTCCATAGTAGGCCTTAAAAGTAACTGGTGAAACGTAAGAGTGTTCCATATTCCTCTGCCTACCTCTTCGGGGATTACAGGCGTGATAATAAATTTTTTTTAGCTTTTTATTTCTTATTTTTTTTAAATAAAGCTGTTTATCTTTTAAAAAATAGTAATTTTATCACTCCATATAGTTCAATCCTTTCGAAACTTTCGACTCGAGCACAACGGCGGCAGTAGTGTGACAGCAGTTATCGTCCTGATGCTGCTTTGCCTCTCTTAATATACGAGTAGGTAAATAGCGTGTCACGTTGTTTGTCCGCGTTGAACTCCTGAACTACTGAACCGATTTCAATGACATTTTATAGATTTGTATTGTTTGGTTTAACTTAAAATATAGGATATTTTTTATCTCGATTAGAAGGGTCAATTTTTTTTTACTGCCAATTTAAGGTTTTTATATGTAGATGAAGGGTTCAATTGACTTTTAAGTTCTATGCGATTTCAATAGGCCTGTGAGAATTACACAGTTTATTTATCTCACACAATTTTATTTTTACGTTGAGTAATTATTCAATAGATGGCGTTGTGTTTCAATTTCAAATATTTTTTTCAAGCTCCTATTTTAATTGATTTTGAGATAAATCTTTACACCATATATAAAACTAATGTAATAAACTATTCAATAATTATTAGGAGGTACGAAGTTCGCCGGGTCAGCTAGTTTGTTATGTACATACATTATATGAGGAAGCACTGCGAACTTTAAATGTGTTATCATAACTTACATAGGTATATTCAAAGCCTGAACTAGCTTTTATCATATTAATGTGACTAGTAACATTTGCCCTGAATTTATATTTATTTTTATGTTGCACTAATAACAGACGAGTATAGCAAGTAGTTGCTGCCTTCTACTATATTATATTACATTTGTATATCTTCATTAAAAAAAAGTAACTTCACGCCTCTAATCTCCGAAGAGGTAGGCAGAGGAATGTAGAATATTCCTACGTTTCACCAGTTACTTTTTAAGTCCCACGATGGATTTACTGCCTCGTTGGTCGTGTTGGTTGCGAGTGCGACTGCCGAACGGGAGGTCCCGGGTTCGATTCCCGGGTCG
>DWDW01001799.1:0-11044 GCA_018245635.1 Mimoniades versicolor eupheme | reverse complement strand
CACCTGTAACCCCCGAATAGGTAGGCAGAGGAATGTCGAACACTCTCACGTTTCACCAGGTACGAGGTACGTTTACGTCCCATTATGGAATAGGTTCTGAGCCTATTTCCACACACCGGGCACGTATACAGACTCCGAGTCACTACTAGAAAATCTAAGTTAGAAACATTTAGTAGTGCCAGACGACGCCGACGACGAACGAGGCAGTCAACATAATGTAACGTAGCATTCGGATTACACTGTCTTGCACGGATCTTGGCATATCAATAGGAACGATTGGCTTATTGCATGTAGCGAACGATTATCGTCTATTCCCACGTTAAATCCTACATGAAACTACATAATATCTATTATGATATAGGTACGTTCGATACTATAATATCTATACATATATCGTAATTATTACCCACTTTTCCTTAACAGTAGGAAGTAGCCTCATCAAATTCTATTCATGTTTAAAACGAAGTACAAACTCTAGATATTATACTTTGATAAAGTTCCCGCATTTTGGATAAGTAGATAAATTTAACAGATAAAACAGAGTGGAATTGACTATTAGATTGCACAATATCCCCACTCAGAAACTCCATTTAAGTGAAAAAACTTTCTCCAAACCTTCTAATTCTTCGCCTCTAATGTCACTTGCTGTACGGGGTGCCGCTTTAACGCAGGAGTACTTGAAACTTCGACCCTTAGGGGTTTATTATCGTTCCGACTTTCGAAAAAATTAGCATTAACTAATCACGATACATTGCTTGTTCCGTATCCGTGCTACCATAAACTAATTCGCACAAAGCGCAATGTATTTGAACATGAATCTAAACGTGTATTGTAGAAAACTTTACCATCGGGATCTTTTCCTTTAAATCGCAGTTACGTATTCATTGGTAGAGGAAATAAGATGTTTAAGATTGCCCTTTGAATTGCTTGCGAGGCTAAAATGGGAATTTATTTTTAAGCGACTACTTCATTCGAAAATTGATCGCATTCGTAAGCCAAGAAATAGGAGCTCTATGAGTCTCTTGAGTTGCCAGATCATATTACCGGCCTTTGTCTGACCGATCAAAAGGAGTGTGCAGCTAAGTCAACGGTCTCCGGTGAACTGAAAAGTGAACTACGGCATATCTATTTCCTTCACCCGGTTCCTGCAGCTGTGTTCCAATTCAGATCGCAATTGAATCGTCGTTCAGAGTATTCGTAAATTCGATATAATTTCTTGAGCTTTGAGTTCAATGACCAAGATGAAATGAACTTATTCTAAAAATTGATTTATCTCGGCCAAAAGTACCTATCTCAGACTTTTCATAATAAATTGATGTATAGAAGAGTGATGATAGACCGGAGGAGTTACAATATATTAAGACAATTGTATTAGCAGTTATTGTATTTCATTGCTTGTATGTGTTACAAACATTAAAGCATAAAACGGTTCGTTATATATTTATACTTAAGTAGATGGTTTTAAATCCGGACACAGAACAAATACTTGTGCTCACCACCCAAATATTTATTCCGGGTGGGAATCGAACCCATGACCCCCGGCGCAACAGTCAGGTTCACTAACCACTGCACCAACGCGATGCAACGGGCCAATCAAATAAGACCAGCCTTAGGAATAAGAACGTGAGAACGAACGCGCTTCAAAAGGCGAACTTATACTGAAGATGTTAGTGCTACAGATTATTATAAAAATAATTCTCAGTTACGATCAATGCTAGTTTTTTGGACTTTTCGTAAATCGAGAATTATTATATAATTAACTACTTTACATCTCAAATTTTTGCAAACACAGATCCTCAATATCTGGAGGATATCCGTTAAAAATGTTACCTAACTGTATTGTACATAAGTAACAATGTAACGAATGGAAGAATTTGCTATCACAATTTGGCAGGATGATTTCATTTAAGAGCAGCAAAATAGGGTGGAATATCGGGCATAGTATTCATCGTAGGCGCACGGACTTAAATTATAAGACAACATAGCCACCCTCCCTAATTGTATCGGGTTCATTTCTCACGCGATGTTTACTCTCTTTTACGAAACATGAAAAATTGCAAACTAATATTAGAGACAAGAAAATAATGTTTCATGAAATATGACCGAAATATTTCGGGGCTGTTTACTTCAATCATGGTCGTAATGGATTTTGTATTTGATGTCATTTACGAGTACTTGGGTGATTCATTTAAGCACTTGAAATATAATTTATTAAACTAGAAAGCTTTCGTTTTATGAAGCTTTTCACAAAATATCCACCACTTTACTACAGACTTTTTATAAACGGCTAGCTATGTTTAGTATTCTGCAACTTTAGGGACGTAAACAAATGCTATTCATCTCATAAAGTAAATGGAAATTATTTGAGGTAAAAAAGAAGCTTTCAAAATAATGGTTGGTATTAAAAAAATGAACGGTAAAATTGTTACATCGTCATTTTCAACCACGTACAATCACACGTCATGTGTGAATTACTTGAACGCAACAAGGTACGACTTCATCCTATGGTAACATGACGTCTGTAATCCCCAAAGAGGTAGGCAGAGGGGTGTAGTAAACTCCCACATTTACCCAGTTACGTTTAGGTACCACTATGGAACAGTCGAAACTACTACCGACTTTGCGCCTTTGTGAAGTAGCAAACTAGACTTGGTGCATAGTAATATTCGCTAAGAAAAGAACATAATTAAGAAAATGCCGACAAAACAGTTACACAATGAAAATAACATTATTCTGATCTCTAATACTGAATTAATTTTTAATTTACGTTTTTCTCTTTGAACACAATATTATTATTCAATATAAAAAAAATCGCCGCTCTGGCCACTGATAGCAATAGATTTCTTTTCTTTCTTATCTTAGAATTATATAAATATGCCTTCAAAACATCAAAATAAAAGTAAGAATATAATGAATTTAGTTATTACATTTTATTAACAAAGTGTTATCCACTAATTATTTCGTAAAAGCTGGCGAAACAATACACTCCTCATTAAAATAATACCAGACGATTTGTACAGTTTCCGGCAGATGTACAATGCTACCGTATATTGTGTTTGTACATACATATGTATAATGACAACTTAAGAGTTTAATATTAGACTAGTAGTAATTTTTATCAGCATTTCACAAACAGTATGTGAATTAAATAATAAAATGGGCTCGAAATATTTACGAGGATGTCACCGAATTGTTTTGAATTGGAAATGTTGATTTGCGTTTCCCAAAATTGACATTACGGATGTGTATTATTGTATTCATATTTCCATGCCTCAATACGAATTCAATGAAAAGCTATAATTTACAAAGAGAAATGAAAACGCGTTGTGGTTAATACAAACTTAATAAATGCTGTTAATTACGTTTGAAAATGAAATTAAATTGTGAAATTATTGCAATTGAAATGATATTTGGTGGTATAGGAGTGATATACCCACTATGAAACAAACAAGCTGTTATTGTAAAAATTCTGTTTTGAATTACACATTATTTTCTTCCCATGTTTATATTTCCAGCTTACATCTAATTTATCATTATATAAGAGTAGAAGTTTTTTTCAAATTATGCTATATACATATTTTTGTAGTAATTAAAAATACATCTCTCTTACTTCTCCCTATCTTCTTCCATGTCCTTCGTTTTATGTCACATTTTCATATGTCATATTTTGCCTCCCTGTATTATTAAGTAATAGCATATGAAATGAAACCTGCTCCGTGACGGGACTTCAATTGGTTGAAGTCCCACTACTAAGCAGTGTTCTTTGGTTAAAACGGTGTGAGCTGTGAAGGGCACTCCACGCTAGTAAACGCGCTGGTGGTCGTGACGTATTTAGTGTACTTAACACTACGCGACTTGACACCGTCATGCTGTTGTCATCAATGGATAGAAGATGTATTTATCAAATGTTTCAGTTATTTATAATGCACATAATATACATATGTGTTACAAAGCATGTATGTCAACATAATATTAATATAAATTTCACAGTTTCGAGCACTCGTAAAAATGGAAGGAAAAACTCACGGTATTTGTAATAAGAGTGACTGTGGCCTAACGTTATAAATTAATACGCTATAGCTTGCTATGTATGTGAATGTAAGGTTATTGTAACATGTTCACATTTTTACCGCCTGCGTATAATTTGTGTTCTTTGATTTTAGAAACGCCAGCTTGCAACACTATTACATCGTCACCAATAGCTTGTATCAGTCCATAGCTGGATGTAGCTCAAGTAACAAGCTATCGCCTTGTTATCGACTTGCCACACATAGGTTTTTCCCGCAGCGAACAGAAAACTGTTAATCCGAAATGCCAAAACGATAATATGGTCATCATTCACACCAGATTACGAACTTGTTTGTCTTACGGTACATGCCTAAAATACATTTTTTTTTCATTCGTATTTATAATTTCACCTGTTCATTTTATGGAAATTATATGAATAAAGATAGTAAACTGATATTAGCTTACGGACTCGGCACTTATTGTAGTAAAAAACTTCGACGTAAATATCTGTAACGGCAGGTAATAAAAACGGACTTAGAATTCGTAAGACATGAGCCAAGTTCCACCTCAACGCTGAATTAATGTTCGTCGAAAGATAGACTGGGATTCAGGAGCAGAGGTCCTCTTGATTTCTTCTCATTTTAATGCCTCTTCATTCATTGCAGCCAGATTTTAAAATATTTGCTTGTCTATTACTGTACTGAATATTTTATCATTACATTTATTGCCACTATATTAGAATTATGTTTCAGAGCTATGAACTTTAATTTTACAACTCTTTACCATCCAATAATGTTCCCCACCTACCATATCCTTAACGTCGAGAACTAGATGTGAAGTTCATAAAGAAGTTGGTCGTGTTAGTTGCAAGTGCGATTGCCGATCGGGAAGTCCTGGGTTCAATTCCCGGGTCGGGCACTACAAAATATTTCCAATTATATTTGATAGTAGTAGCTCGGAATCTGGATATGTGCCCGGTGTATGGCAGTAGGCTCACGACCTATTCCATAGTGGGACGTAAACGTAACTGGCGAATCGTGGGAGTGTTCTACATTCCTCTCCCTACCTCGTCGGGAATTACGGGCGTGATGTCACGTATAAAAATGTAAAAAATATACACTAAAAACATGACTAAAAGCTACACAATGGATTCCGTAAGATTCTGTTGCAAGTTCTGCTTACACCTGTTATTAAACAAAACATTAAATCAATTCTTTAGATACGAAAATAATGTAGGTCGGAAAATTCATTACCTTCCTTGAGATTATTATAAAAGGTTCCATCGTGGAGCACAAAAGGTTTTGAGGGCACAATCTACATTATGACATGTGCTCTCTTGCTACGAATGACAGTCTCGGTATTATCTGACCTGACCTATTTCTTCGTAATGGGTCACCTTGAATATCATGTTGTATTATATTTCTATTATTTCGCAGTATTCGTTGCAAGAAAAATATTAATAAATTATTTTCTATATTCATAGGCATTATTCGATACATTGCATATATGCATAATAATATCTCGGGACATCTCCACACACGGCCATCTGATCCCAAAGTAAGCGTCAAGAGAGCTTGTGGTATGGTAACCAGGTGGCGGATAAATATTATGTATATATTTATCAGCCGTCTGTAAATAAATATGTAAATATGTATATACCTACTTCAAAAGATATTTTTTTGTATTTTTCACACCCAGACAAAGAACAAATAATTGTTTGTGCTCATCACACAAATATTTATATGTTTATAGGTTGCACTCATTTGTAAAATTATGTTCATAAGGCATAATAAAAATAAATCAACAAATCGTTACGTTTTTGCCGATACTTTTATTATTCCACAGTTGGAACATGGTTCTCCTTTCAGAATGAGAACGTCCAGTTTGTTTACCACGCGGACCAAGCACGGTTTGGTAAATTTCACACGCCGTAGAGCATAATTTTTTTTCAGAACTCTAACGTGTGCAGGTTTCCTCCAGACTGTTTTCCTTTACAGTTAAAGCAAGTGACGTTTAACCTTAAAATTGACATTTTGCAAAGGTATTAAGTTATTAAGTTGGAAGTTAAGATCCGTACCGCTTTCTGTCATACGCATTGTAAAATTACTGCCCGTAGAATAATATTTAGACATGAATCCGTTCACGTTCCTTTTCTGCAAAACGTAGGTCATGGCACCTACGTGTTGCAAACTTTGCAGACGCCGCCTACGTATTGCAAACGTGTAAAGTTTCTTTTATTCACATCAAACATTTGCTTAGGTGTAATGTCGCCACGGCGCTCAGACATTTATGTGATTTGTTGGATTTCGCGAATCGTAAAATATTTCATGAATCATTCTCTATATAAGTTTAGAAATGTATCTAATCGCTACCAGCGTGATAAGGCCGCCTGTTGCACGCTATATTTAGTTTTTTTTTGTAAATGTTTTCTTATTTTTTTACCGCCTCGTTGGTCGTATTGGTTGCAAGTGTGACTGCCGAACGGGAGGTCCTGGGTTCGATTCCCGGGTCGGGCATTACTAAATTTTCTAATGTAGATTTTCTAGTAGTGGCTCGGAGTCTGGATATGTGCCGGGTATATGGCAGTAGGCTCATCACCTATTCCATACCGTAAACGTAACTGGTGAAACGTGGGAGTGTTCTACATTCCTCTGCCTACCTCTTCGGGGATGACAGGCGTGATGTTAAGTTTACGTACGTTACGTATACTACGTTCTGCTGCCTACCTTTTTGGGAATTACAGGCATCATTGTATGTTTTAATTTAAATGAATAAAAATAAAATTTTCCTGTATAAAATTATCCGAAGTCCGAAAACATGAAAATCAATCAATCAAGTAGTGAATACTTGTCAGTATAATACGTGACTTTTCAGAACAGAGGGCGATCATACGAGTACCAACAACGCACCATGCGTTCACTTGCGCTGATATAACATTGTGTGTCAGTGGTGCGGCGGAGACACGAACGAACTAGTACCCGAAAATAACGCGCAGTCTCAATGTATCCATAGTTACAAGTACTACTTATGATGTCAAAGAAAACTAGAGCGGTAGGAAAACAAATCAACAACTGATTTTTAATCAGAATTATCATAACTGTAATATAAATTTAATTTGAATTTGGAATTCGAAGTAGCATGAAAGATATCGACTTTATAACTGGTCACAGCATTATTTCATTGGACACCCGTTTACACACTAATTGATTGTTTACCAGTTGCCTTATAATAATAATAATTGAACTCTTTAAAATTTAGCAATGAATTATGGGGATAAAGTTACGAAGCAATTCGATCTGGCCACTAAGATTGCACTAGAACTCTGTGTCGGGGCGGAGGAAGAATACATGCCCCGATCCAGTGTCGAGATACAGAGTGTCGTAAGAGGCGACTAAACCAGCACTGGCAGAGCGCAGTATGACGTGGTCTGCCTAGGCACAGCTACATGCCCTGGCTGCTTATGGGCAGCAGCGTAGACGGTGCGAGAAATTGTACTCTGCCATACCTAACCCGCGCGCCCAGCGTGGGGACTACGAGCACAACTCCTCTGGGAAGGCCTACGTCCAGCAGTGGATTGCAACAGGCTGATGATGATGTCGGTGATGACTAAGGTTCAGGCTACGATCTACGCCACTAAGTGCGGAATCGGAAGAATCTTTAAAATGGGTGCAGTCTGTAATTATTCTGATACGACACCCAATCCGACACGCTTTAAGAGCCTTCACCCAGCTGTGCTTCACTTTATATATCGTCATATATCGCACTGGCGTCATAGCTGTTATATAATATGTACATAGATTCATAGAATTAACTGATTTTACAATCACTACCATCTATTGTTATTTATTTAAATTGTTTTAATTTTTCTTTAATTTATTGTGAAAAAAGTACCTTTATGTGGTTTTTTTTTTAATTTTGTGAACTTGTTTTAATTATAATTGTTTGTTTATTTATTTTATTAGTATGATATTCTACTTAAACATAAGACACAATACTTGTTTTGTTTGTCAATGCTGTTAATAGTTTAATCTTGTAAGCTGGATTCCCTTTATGCATGTCGTTTACACCTATTATTGTGGTGATATTTGTGTAATAATTTAATCATGTCATTAGTTTATAGCGTTTGCGACAGTGTTCACTATACTATGTTGATGTAACTTTTAAATAAATAAAAAAATAAATCACAATAATAATCATGTTATCGGTTTTGTACATTTAAATTTATAAACACATTTTGTTCACCTTAAACGTAACTAACTTATATATGAATAATATGGGTTTTACCAAAAAATTATTACTTTATTATTATACTGGAAATTTAAATGTATGCCAAAATGAGCAATTTTGAGTGATTAAATGTTATTGGTGTTTAATTAATAATCTATTTTCCTGTTTGTTGATATGTACCTATTATGTATGAAAATACAACTTGTCCTTAATTGTGTAACCCATTATAAATATATACAACATATTTTTGATCATTGTTACAAACATAAACATTACATAGTTATATGTATTAAATACATAATGTACGCCTAAGAAGAGTTCACGTATGTAAGGAGTGAAATATCTAGCACGCAGTGGTCACTGTCTATGTTTACACCTTAAGGGATCAGGCGTGGTACAGAAGTAATAATCTAATAATACTATGTTTATATGGAGACCACCGGCACGTGTTGTGATACTGACTTTGCTATCAGTGCAAGTGTCCGTTTGTCCCCCCGCCACTGCACATCGCGTTACCGGGTGTAAATGTTCCAGCAGCACCAGCGGCTAGCACTCGTCCAAAAGAAGACCAATGATTCTTGACGGACTTAACTATTCAAGTACATCAGTAAACGTGGGACTATTGATTATACGAATACAACCATGGTGCTGAAGAGAAAAATGTTAGACTAGAAGAACTGTATGTCTGCAAATCCTGTTGAAGCCAGCGTAGCAGGCTGCATCATTGGTGCCTTTCATTCTGAGACTTATTCCGTATCACTGAATCGATTAGAAGGTTGATGTTGATGACGAAGATGTCACATTATGGCATCGATTCATTTTCCGTGATCCGCACGCCCAGCGTGGGTTGCCCTGTCCTGGCACGGGACTAAGGCGGTCATTATTTTACTCAGGAGGAGGACCGACCATTACCGAGGAGCGGTGAGAGGAGAGATTGCGAGAAAGAAGGTTTCAGTAATCCTTTTTGAGAGAAAAAGCTAATTCTTGTTTCATGGTGACAGAACCAATAAAGGAACCGCTGGTCGTGGGGCAATTCTCAACGCATTACAGTCTTATGGAACGGTGATTTGGTTATCATTATATGGAGGGATTTAAGCCGTTCGTAATTTCAATGATTTTACTTAAGCTTAAGCTTAAGCTTGGCAATAGGCTCACCACCCACCATCGTGGGATTTAAAAGTAATTAGTGGGACGTGGGAGTGTTCTACATTCCTCTGCCTACTTCTTCGGGGATTACGGGCGTGATGTTATTTTACTTAAGCTCTTTCGACGAATCCTTCAAAATATGTATACCTACTTGCGGGCAAATAATACGGGTAAATACGGAACACTACCATTACTCTTAAAACACCTACTAGCTAGCGACATTAACAAAGCAGTGCGTTCCAGATGGTTTAGTAGTCAATAAAACAACAGCAAATGTTGGAAACATTATTGAGTCTTACGTCAACATTACATAAGAACGAGTGCAAATATAAGTTAATAGTTTATATTCAGTGCACGGGAAACTCTCACCGCTGTCAAACGATTCTTGTGTTTTTTATGCGTTAACGAGTCCTGAGGCCGGTGTCATGCCGTGGACTGCGACAGGCTGATCATGAGGATCACTATGCAGACGTGCAGTAAAGTATGTTCCACATCTTGAAATGTTTTCGATTTCTTACATATTTCCTAAGCTCGTACCAGGCGAGTTCAGTTGGGTTCAGGTCTGGGCTCGTTCACAATCTGAGCATCTGACCATCGTTTACAATCTGCTTGAATACTGAAATATCATCCACATTGATTGCATATGGGCCGACATGCTCGTTAAGAATTTCTTTCATATAATGTTGAACGAGCAGACTTACCATTTTCTATTAGCACTGACTCGCTAAAAACTGCCCATAGGTTATTGTTTGTTCAATATTGAGATCCACTGTGAAACACAGACTGCTACTACAAAATTATTAAACATAATAGTCTAATTTGTTAGCAGATGTGTTAGAGCTAACGTGACATAAATCTGTTATCTCCGAAGAGGTAGGCAGATCAGTGTAGTACACACCTACGTTTCACCAGTTACGTTTAACCCACTTACCATAGTGAAATTGTTGGTGAACTTAGTATCATATACTAACCGCAATTCGGCCTGAAGAAAGCGCGGATGCGTCCTAAGATAGAACGCGCGATGAAATATTGTCCTTACATTAACTGATCAGTGTTGTCAAATATAAAACCCTTAGTAATCAAAACATTGTAGATTTAGATTCATTAAAATTATGCTGCATTTAGCATCACAACGTTGTTCATCTATGTTTTTCAAAAATTCGGTGACGTCTTTGGCTGCAGAAAAGAACAATGTGCTCATAAAGACCCCAAATTGCTGAAACTAAAGATGAGAGAAATCCCAAAGTAAGTTGGATATCTACACTGAAATTAACGAATTTACAAATCTGTATTCAATCAATAGTTACAGGACAAGTAAGCGATTCCGAGCTACATCATAATAGCCTTAGCCATCCTCACCTGCGCGTGGCGCACTCTGCTGCACAAATGACGCGCGGGAGATCATCCGATCACGGCATAGAGCAAGTGCTCTAGGCACTGCTAAATGTGCCAGGACATTAAAAAAGAAAACTTTTCACATATAAATAAACAGATTACGTTCGGTGTTTACAGAGACATCTCTGTCGCATGCTATTAGTTTTGTACATCATGTTTATTGTCAATAGTCACAAATTTTCAATAGTACCAATTCTTCTATATAGATGGTCATGCAATTGTTAATAGAGACATCTATTGTAATATTTGAAATGAAAGATAGTGTTAT
>DWDW01001798.1:0-11048 GCA_018245635.1 Mimoniades versicolor eupheme | reverse complement strand
ATACTCCCCTTATTTACATATACGGAAACAATTTCGTATATTACATGTGCATGAATGAAATGTATTAAATCAAAATTAATGTAGCAAGCAGAATATATTTAGCAACGAATCAATTGAGTGAATTCATTTAAACACATACTAATATGTACATATACATAAATCAATTTAAAATTTTCACGTTTGTGAATACCTACACAGAATTCAAACCTTATAGACCTAAGCCTAGTGGTTTGAAATTCCACCTCTCACTCCGGGAGACCAAGTTCATATCCTAGCGCGCAACTCTTAAAAATGTGCGTTTTAAGTTTAAATATCACTTGCTATACCTAACGGTAAAGGAAAACATCGTGAGGAAACCTGCATATCTTAGAATTCATAAAAAAAATGTTCTCTAAGCTATGTGAAGTCTGCCCACCCGCATTTGGCCAGCGTGGCAGACTATGGCCTTAACCCTCCCATTTCGAGAGGAGACCCATGTTCCAGCAGTGGAACGATAAAAGGGTCGAAAAAAAATTACTGATCAATGTGGAAAACAATTTTATTAGCATGTTACAAATATTACAGCAGCAAGTATGTAAATGCCCTAATTTATGAGCGTTTATTCATCGGGCGTTTCGTGCGTGCGCTCGCGATGAAATAAATAACCGAGCGTCGTTCGTCTTTCGAAGACGAGACCTCTAGACGTCCTTCGCCCGCTTCACTCCAAGTTTTGTACGCAGCCAACACACGAAAGTTACCCCGGATCGCTTAATGGTGCTTCGAACAAAGTATATTAATTCACCGCGAGTTATATTTTATCTTTGTGATGTATGTAAGTGCTTGTATATTTAATTGACCGCGACCTCAACCGTTCATTCTGAGAAGAGGATTCGTGTCTAGCGGTGGAATTATTAAATTGTTGATAACAATGATGATTGTGATGACGGGGATAATGATGGCGGTGAAGATGGTATCGGTGGTGATGAATACGATGGTTATGGTGATGATCATTATGTTGGTTATGGTGACGACGACGACGACGACGACGATGATGATGATGATGATGATGATGATGAAGATGATCGTGGTGGTTATATTCTTTATATTATACCTTTATACATATAAACGTATTATAATCGTTTGAGCCGAATACATTTTATGATATTTTATCACTATATACAATTATACTCTACAAGTCTAAACCCACGAGCGACTTTAAACTACATATAAATAATGTTCATGACATCGTAAGTCAAATAAATCACGACTAACACACACAAAACATAACAGCCCGTCGCACCGTATCTTGCTGTCACTGGTTCCCTCGACTTAGATGCCGTTCGTTCTCAGCTAATTTCAGCGGGTGGCACTTTCGGCTTACTGTATTTTAATTTCAGCGGCTGGCTCTTTAGGCCTAGCCGCTGTTTCTTCTCTCGCTGACTCTCTCGGCTAAATAGATGTATTCCCAGTTATAATGTATCAAATGTGTTTACGACTTTTATCCACGTTTTACTGTTTGTGTGAACTTTGTAATCTCTGTTATGAATTAACGTGTACACACGAGCTCATTTTTAAGCGCGGTTAAATTATAGTTTTGCACGTCTATTAACAGCAATACATTATTACATTGAACTTTATTGCGTTTGCAGTAACTATTAAGCACTACTATGAAGCATTAAGTCTGCCTTTTGTATAATCTACCTTGTTTTTAGGTTGTAGGGGAGCGAGGGGCTTGTAACAATTTTTAGAAATAAATAAATAAGTAAATAAATAAATCAAGGTAAAGTATTAAATATGTACTGTATTAAAACTATATAGAATTTCTCTAAATTGAAAAAAAAATGGCCCTATTAGTTATGTAAATATATACATAGGTACAGCAGAAACTGTTTCGACTAATGGGAGTTGAACAGTTGAAATATTACAACGTTTCAATTCAATGAAAGCAATTACCGTGTACTTATTTGCTTTTAATGCGGACGAAACGTTGAAAATAATTTCGAGAAAATTAAAAAAATACACGTTAATAACCGTTTATTTATCATTGATTAATTTGTAACCAAAAATTGTGCATAGTAATAAAGCGGTCTAGCGTGGGGGTTATGGGAAGGGCTTCTAAGGGCGAGCCTATGACCAGCAATAGTTTTAGGCTGATGAATAAAACGAATTTGAAATAACAATAGAAATGCAATGGAAATTGAAGCGGTTGTAATATCACATAAAAATAACTACAATGTTATTGAAGACGGAGTGATTCTACGTTAGTGGATCGAAGTCTGAATATGTGACCGGTGTATGGCAACAGGCTCACTGCCTATTCCATAGTGGGAAGTAAACGTCACTGGGAAGTAAACGCAACAGGCTCACTACCTATTCCATAGTGGGAAGTAAACGTAACTGGGAAGTAAACGCAACAGGCTCACTACCTATTCCATAGTGGGAAGTAAACGTAACTGGTGAGACGTGGGAGTGTAGATACTATATTTCTCTGCCTACCTCTTCAGGAATGACGGGCGTGATGTTGCGTTTTTTCTTGCGTTACTGAAGACATACTAATTGGAATTACTAAGTTTAGCGGTCATATTCCTGAAGTCCTATACAAGGTCGGTTCTTGATGTATTTTAGCGGAAGTGGCAACTTTTTACTGCTGCCTGCGCTGCAGCCGATGGTCCTATTGTTCCGACTGAAAAATCCATGGTGTAATTTTTTTATCATGAGATATCATTACAACCTTCCGTCTTCCGAGCTCTCTTTTCTTTACAAGATATAGCCAAGGTGTTTACAGTCACTTGAATCTAACCACCCTTGGCCCTTCTATGTTAGTCTACTAATAGTAAAGAGTTTATGTAGGTATACGTTTTATACCCTAAATTTTAAATAAAGAAGAATGTTTCAAATTTCGAATGCTAAAATGATTATTTCAATAAGTTCAGCTACAGCTTAGCGTTAAGCGGAGAACGTACTTTCCCAGCGTCCCAATTCCAGTTCCAGCAGTGGGATTATTCCCTTTCAGCGCGTATCCGAGGCTGAGGGGCCATTGTTCCTCCACACGCTCATTACTAGCACAGAGGTCGTTGCTCTCAAATTATATAATACTAGTATTTCAGGGCACGCCTCCGCAGCTGCAAATCTTGCTTAGCTCATATTGAAATGCGGTGAACTAACGTCTGAATAGGAACTTGTGAGTGTCGGTAAATGTATATTCAGCTTAATTCCGCAATGAATAAGCTGATTTAATTATAAATCATTTGTATTGTTTAATTCAACGTCAAATATATTTATTTACAGAACATAAAAAATCAAGTATTTGACTATAGTCCATGGGAGATTACTTTTGTATTAGAAAAACATTTGATGTTTTAAAAATGCAGATTCATCAAGAGTAAAATATACTCTGTATGTATCATAATAGTGGCACTTAAACGTAAGTAGTTAAACGTAGGGTGTACTACATTCCTTTGCCTACTTTTTCAAGATAACAGGCGTGATGTTCTGTTGATATGTATCATTCAGTTTGTTTTAAAGTAATAAATTATATCAATGGCAGTAACGGCTAAAGAAAACATCGCAAAGTAAATCTGCGCTCCTCTGAGTACCTCATTTATTTATTAATTTTAATAGCAAAAACCACTTACTTTCATTAATAAGATATCATCAATAAAAACACTGAAAATAATATAAAAAACAGAAAAAAGAACAAATTAAAGTGTTCCAAATAACCCACACATTCCATTCCAAATAACCCAAATCATACATAGTGGTGTCTAGTGCATCTGAAATCCTTAATAAAACACCCACGACGACCGCTGGAATGCTAAAGCGTTTACGAATAAAATTTTATATTTCTGGTTAGATTCTAAATAACTGTCGGTTTTATGAACATCTTGTGCATTCAATGTTGACGAAATAAAATGTAGGTACATGTACCGTAATCACCACAGGTTAAACGCCTATATAGGTTGTATCTTTCTGTTTCTTGTAACTTACTTTATCACTTGGATAAAATAAGTTTACTTCGCCAAGTTAAACATGAATGTAACATTCGCCTCGTTAGTACATATGTATGTACATCAAGCGTACTCGTAACGCTCACAGGGACCAACACTTCTCATATTCATCAACATTTCAATTGCTTCACAGGTGACGTTTTAATTACAAATTAGATAGTATAATTAGGAACATAATTATGTGTACATTATCATTATCACAAATGGATGTTAAAAATGAATAAATAAAGAAGTTAGTGAATAAAAGAGTGAATGAATAAAGGACTGAATGAATAAAGAACTGCATGATTAAAGAGTGATTGAATAAAAGAGAGATTGAATGAATGAAATCTTTATAGCAATGTCCACTAGTAAAATAATATGAGGGTTGTAAAAGATTGGTAGGTATCTATACAAGGGATTTAAAAAGCTTAATTATTAATTATTCTTTCCTTCTTCTTCCTTATGATTATGACTTCGAGGACGTCAATGTTGTTTCAACTAACGCACATTTAAGTCTAAAAAGTAAAAAAAAAAACATTACGCCTGTAATCCCCGAAGAGGTAGGCAGAGGAATGTAGAACACTCCCACGTTTCAGTCTAAGTCAAAATCTAAGTTTCATATACATACATCAAAAACTATGTTTTACATAACTGGCGAACAGCGGAAGCAGGTACTACTATCGTCTGCGGTCTGCCTAAACTTCGGTAGAATATAAGCGTAATTTTACGAACTAAATTTGCAATTAGGAACGAAATAATAATCATAATTACAGTACAACAGCAGTCTGAAAACGTCCAAGGCGAGTGTACGCAAATGAATCCCAACATTTATACACTTCTTTCAACTTTAGTGTCATGTTTATGAGCTCGGCCGCCTTGTTCGCACTTCGCTGGCTAGTTTGCAGAGCTTGTAGAGTTATGCTGGATTTTTTAAAGCGTGCAATATATTTATATTTGCTTTGTTAGCTGTTTTATGTGACATTTTAAAGATAATATATCACCGCTAAGCTGTAACGACGAAGAAAAACATCGTGAGTATGGTTGCATACTTTAGAGTTGTCTATAATTTTCTCTAAGGGATCATATGTCTGCCGAACCGCACTTAGCCATCGTGGCCGGCCATCGTGGTGTACAATGGTCTTTAACTTTCCCCTTCTAAGAGAAGACCCATATCCAATAGTTGAACGATAAATTATTCACGACGATTGACGATTGATGATGACATCATATTTATCATTTGTTATTCAAAATATCCTCTATACATCAAGTACATCAACGTCAAGAAAACTCATTAAGGGCAACAATGGAATTAAAAACAGCATGAGACAACTATAAATTTGTCTAGAACTGTTAGACAACCTAGTTCGTGGCTGCGAGTATATTGTATATTCATAGTGTCTTACTACATATATAAAACGAGCTGTGGACAACTCATTGGGGAAGGTCGGGTGGGGGAACGCTTCCTCCACGACACACTTCCTGTAATACACCATACGATTTCCACGTACCTATTCTGGCTGTTACAAAAATATTTGTATGACGTAAAAATACAAAAAAATCCGACATATTATACAAAATGCTATCTTCATAAATCTCAAACTAGTTCATCAAAGAATATATATTTTATTTTATAGAGACTTAAATAATTCAGGCGTATAAAACCTGTAACTTTTATTATACACGCACTAAAAATTTCCGACAAATTTTCGTAATAACTCAAAGTTGTAATGGAACCGCGAAGTAAAAGCCGAACTAGAATCGAACACAAGGGACGCTGGCTTTTTGCCAAAAATATTTGATCAAGCTATGAGTACCTACCTATGTATGTCATATAGAAATATTACCCATTGGATACCTGACTGTAGCGAGCGACCGAAATACTTATGGAGCCATTAGAGCATTTATCCATAACTTATTTAAACTAATCCACTTGCGTTAATTTGTGTAAAAAATTATACAGCTTTATGTTTTCGAAATTGCATGTTTGCGCTATATTTCTATTGTGCTATAATACATTAAAGCGGAAATGGTTACTGATGTTGTTATTAAAACACTAAAGGTACCGCTTTTTTCTAAACACTTCTATCTAGCATGTTTCGATTATGAAACTGATGGACACATAGTTGTAACATAAGTTAATAATCTTTGCTCCAACGCTTACACTCCACTAGGCACAAAACATTGCACGGTACAATACTAGGCCTCAGACACTAATACATTATGAGCCTAATATGCAGCGCACTTGTTAAACAAGTGTCAACCGTCGGCTAATACGAGTATAGCCTCGCGGACTATTCATTATTTATTCTAACATCGGCTATTAGAGGGGACGGCGTGGTACATTAGCTGGGGTTTACATGCCGCGACCTAAAGTTAAAACTATATTTCAACTCATAGACACTTCTATCAATTGCCTAATATACTTTAACACGGTTTCACATGGCGCGACCTACTCGTAATGTTAAAACGACATTTCAAACTATTGGCGCCTTTATTAATTGCTGTTAAGAGTTTATTTATGCTAGACACATATTTCTAATCCGGAATGTTATGATAAATTGCAATCTTTAGCCCACAACATTACAGTAACGGCATGGAATATGCTTTAAATTGAAATATGTATTTCAATACAAATGTTAATAATACTCGTATTGAAACTTAGCGACTAGGTCAAGCAAATGTTCGCACTGTAGACAGAAAATCTCCTTTTAGAATTGTATCGTACAAAAACATTAAATATCTACACAACGCTACGTTCACAGACATTAACACACGATACACACGATACGACACATTATCTGATACTTTCGTTATTAAAGCACTCATTTTTACTTTGCTGTTTTTGAAAGGAAGAAAATAAATATATTGCTCTGTGCGGGAGTGATTTGTGTTAATAGCATGTTTACATTTCAAGCGCATCATGTTCATCATCAATCCCATCATTATCAATCCCATTATTATCAATCTCTTCATTATCAATCTCATCATTATCAATCTCATCATTATTAATGTCAACATTATCAATCTCATCATTGTCATACTCATCATTGTCAATCTTATCATTGTCAATCTCATAATTATAATTTCATCATTATCAATCACATCATTATCAATCTCTTCATCACCATCTATATATATGAGTGGTTTACCATCTATACATCATCATCATCATCACCAATCTCTCTAATAGCTCCAGTGTCACGCGCGTATCCATCAACCATGCGTCGCGATACAACACAGCATCGTTTGCCCGTTCTGCACACATGTCCACATTATCCAGCGCTTCGCTCGCTTATTGAACAAGTCTCGCCTAATGAATATAGCCCTCGGTGAGCTATTTGTTGGTATAACGCTCAGCGTTGATAGGGCTATCACGTTACTTAAATAAATATACGTTTGTTTTCGAATCATTCTTCGTTAATCGTTTGAACACGGGCGTCCTCTCAGAACGAGAATTCTTCTTTTATCAACGGGTGGGCTCGAGTTCCTTGAGATTGAAGAAATAAATAGATGAAATAAATAATTATATTAAGGGGACATGTCAAAATACTTATGTGCTCGTCTTTACAATGATGTAGTGGAAATGTTAAAGACTATGAGAATCAGCGTATAGGTAAGACAGTTTGTTAAGGGTTACACAATCGGAAGACAAACATTAAATTAGCCTTTTATTTATGAGGCATCATAAATAAAAGGCTAATTTAATGTTTGTATAGTCGTAATAGGCATATTACGACTTTTTCTCATCATCAAGTGTCTACTGGTAGAGACCTTAATGATAAAGTAGAAACTAATGAAGAGTTAATAAATAAATTAAAAACTGAAATTAAAAACTTAATCATATTATCAATAAAATAACATTGGAATACTGCCTCGTTGGTCGTGTTGATTACAGGTGTAACTTCCGATCCAGAGGTTCTTAGTAACTCAGATTTTGTAGTAGTGTCTTGGAGTCTGGATATGTGCTCGGTGTATGATAATACACTATCTATTCCATAGTGGGACATAAACGTAACTGATGGCACGTGGGAGTGTACAACACTCCTCTGCCTACCTCTTCGGGTAGTTTTTAGTATTTAGTAGTGCCCGACCCGGAAATTGATCCGAGGATCTTCCGATCGGCAGTCACACAATGCGATCAACCAGGCGTCATTAACAAATTATTAAGAATAACTTAATTGACATAAGTAATAAAATGTCAACAACATTTTGTGGATATAATACAACAGAGTGACAACCCTGCAACACCGTACATGTTGGGCTGGCGCGCAGTACATGCAACAAGACCGTTGCGAGAATATGGAATTTAATGCAATTATTGACATATTGTAACATATACATAGACTGCTTTGGCGTATTGCTCATCAAAACCATATGCTATGCAACATTCCACCTTAGATTTCCATTAGACATCCGCGACGTCACAGGGTATGTGTTCCAAATTTAAATAAGGAGTATTATTATTATGACAGGTTTGTGCGAATAGCGTTATCGAGCAATTGGTGTTTTCTGTCTGTCGCATAAGAGCCAAGCGTAATTATAATAACAACATCAATCAAAAAATATTGTTGTTACTGTATATTAAAGTATTTTTCGTCCGTGTTTGTTTTATTGAATTGTAAATTGACAACCCTAGATTACAAGGGTATTGTGATAGGTCGAAGGGCTTATGTAATGATCCGTAACATTTGGTCTTTATTTTCAAAATATGATAGAAAAATATACAGTCGGCACACGCCCTTATTATTTATGAGTATAATGATTGATGATCTATTTTTAAGTTATGCAAGCTATCTTTTACAATACAATTGACAATATTGTTAGGGTGTATAATTGTAAGTTAGGTATAACTTACAATTATACATTTATTATACATTTAATGGCCTGTACAGAATAAAATACGCAAACATAACTGGCGAAACATGGGAATGTACTAAACTCCTGTGCCTACATCTTCAGGGATTACAGGCGTGATGTTACTTTTACATTAGAAATTAGATTATACAGATATTGTGAATAAACGTTCTGTGTACATTTTTTTTAGTGAAGAGAGCGGCAGACGAATAGGCAGCAGTCACTAGTGGCCACTGCCGGCCCATGGTTATTTGCTTAGCTTACGGTATACTACGTCCCTCTATTGCTATTAATTCCATTTTATACGATCACTGATTGAACAAAATCGTGTAATTAATTCTCAAACTCAACGTTGAAATTGGATTTTGTGTATCCCACATAAAAATATGACGCAACATTAAAACACTAACAATATCATCAAGCTCTTAAATGTTTCATATTACAAACCTTGAAGCGTCCGTCTCGTCGCTAACAGCAGTTCGGCGATGGGCCTGGTGGAGGCGGCGACAGACTCCTCAGCCTTCCGCCTGAGGACGCTCTGCAGGCGGACCTCTCGTCCTCGTCCGCAGCAGTTCCCGCCGCATACCGAACCTGGAGCAAACAAGGAATCTTTAAAACCATTTTATTGCTAGGCAATAATAACATCACGCCTGTATTTCCTTAAAGAGGTATGTAGGTGTAAAGTTTATAAAAGAAATCATATTAGTCCAATTATTTCACTGTTATAGACGGTTCCCTGCTCAGAATGAGAACAGTTGAGACCATAATCTACCACGCTGGATAAGTGCGGCTTAACAGCCAGTATTTGTTATGAATACTCAAATTCTAACTTGAATATTGCTGATAAAACTTATAAACTACACAAAAATACATACGAATAAAGATCGCAATCAAAATAACGAAGCAGTTCGCGAACAACGCAATGTAATTACAACGTTATTAATACTTTAATTAAACGCAAATTCATACATCGTAAGTTCATTATACAACGGGCAAATGTTTCCCAATTTAATAAGACTCTAATAAGGATATTATTAACTATACTCCTTAGCTTGCCGCTGCTGATATTACATAATTAAAATTTATAACCCGTCAAACGGGGAAGTTTCTTTGTAATGTATGACAAAGTTAATTAAAATTAATGAACAATGTGTACGTACATATGAGGGAACCGAACGCAACTCACAAGTATACAATTTACAACACTTGTGTGTGGATAATGTATGCTTTGATTTCCCTAACGATATAAAATCATTTATCTTTGAAGAATATGTAAAAATATTTTTAATTTTATTTTTGTTATATAACTGCCTCTTTATTCGTGTTGGTTGCAAGTGCGATTGCCGATCGGGAGGTCCTGTGTTCAATACCCGGGTCGAGTACTACTAAATTTATCTAATTTAGTTTTTCTAGTCTGGATATGTGCCCGGTGTATGGCAATAGACTCACCATAGTGGGACCTCAACGTAACTGGTGAAACGTGGGAGTGTTCGACATTCCTCGGCGTACCTCTTCGGGAATACAGGTGAATACTAAGTATCTATAATTCTTACAGCTCTAACTTGCTTCCACATTTATTTTCTCTCTCGAAGCGGAAAGCGGTTTCGGAGACTTCCGATTCCCATGAATTAGCATTCATCAATTATTCCCTTTAAAAAAAAATGAGAAAAGTAAACATTACATAACATTTCGCATGTACTTTTCCGAAAGGATAAACAGAGAAATGTAGGACTGCTGCAATTCACCAGTTATATTATGCGCCCTACCATGGAACACATTGAGCCTATTGACAGACACAGACTCGGAGCTCGTAAAAGTGAACATATACAACAAAAACTATCGGAATGATTTAAGAGAATGTGTAAGACTGAATTTATAATGAAAACGACCTTGAGGAAACTGTCAAAAGACTAAAAGATCACCGTAAAGGAACAAGGCGTTGTCCCCACTTGGGGCATTCAGCGTCGTAGCGCAGTAAACACTTGTAAATTAGCCTAAACAGAGGTCGTACCGCCAGCGACAGCTGTCATAGCCACTGACGAAGGTTTACAACTCGGGAGTCCTATCCCGGGACCGCGTTTGATGAGCCACTAGTTGCCATCTCCTGTCTTAAATAAAGTTCATTATTAATACCTTTTATTCATTACTTTACTTTTCCGAAAGGATAAACAGAGAAATGTAGGACTGCTGCAATTCACCAGTTATATTATGCGCCCTACCATGGAA
>DWDW01001797.1:0-11049 GCA_018245635.1 Mimoniades versicolor eupheme | reverse complement strand
TTTTACTGTGTGCAAAACCACAATAAGATATGATAAATATATTATTACATATATGTGGGAACACCTAACCAATTTCCTTTGTGCTGCTTAAATTAAAGTTTAGGTACAACATGCATGGTGTCCTAGAGTGATTGCAAGCGAGACTGCCGATCTATAGGGCCTCGGTTCAAATCCTGGGTCGCTTACTATAGGATTTTTTCTCACTTAGATTTTCTATTAAACATTTCTATAAGTGGCTGGTATTCTGAATATGTGCCCGGTGTGTGGCAGTAGGCTCTCCAGCTATTCCACAGTGGGACGTAAACTTAGTTGGTGTGACGTGGGAGTATAGGTGCCGCACTCCTCTGCCTATCTTTGGGCACCTCCTCCTAAAGGGCATTGCAGAATCGCTGCGCTGATTTTCAGTGAAGCCCTAAGACCAGGAGTAGCTCGCACAGCCAGTCGAACTGCAATGTGCCTAAATTAAGTGCCTAATCTAAGTAGATAGAATGGACGGACAAAACACAAACTAGAATAAAGTCATAAACAAATATATATAATATATGAGTTGCTTGGAAAATTGTAAGTAATTTATGTGCATCAAATTAATATTAATAATTACTATTGTTACTGTATTAGTGCGTCTTCTTTTTAGATCGAAAAGTAGTTTTTCGGACTTCATATTCGTTTTTTAATTTTGTGTTTGGCAACCCTAGATTAGTACATACATACATACATATCTTCACGCCAGGTCCCTTGCGGGGTAGGCAGAGAGCATTTAGATTAGTCCTGTAATATTTTTGTGTTTTTAATATATTTTAAATATAGTTATTTTATTTATCCGACCGGGAGGTCCTGGGTTCAATCCCGGGTCGAGCACTATAAGATTTTTTTAATTTAGATTTCCTGGTAGTGGCTCGGAGTCTCGATATGTCCCCGGTGCATGGCAATATGCTCACCACCCATTCCATCGTGGGAGGTAAACGTAACTGATGAAATGTGGGAGTGTTCTTCACTCCTTTGCCTACCTCTTCGGGGATTACAGGCGTGATGTTACTTTTTTTTTGTAAGATAATGGTAAACATCGATACAATTTACTCTGTGTTTGGGCGTAAAAAAAGGTGTATCTATTCATGTGTGTATAATTTTGTATGGATGTGTGGGTTTTATAAAACTTGCCTTATTTGTGTGAGTGGAATATGGACATTGGAATTTCAGCAATTTCACGCCTTTTCTATCGACCAATAATTGATCTCCTACACTACGTTCGCTGAATCCGCTGTCACTACTCCGGAACTTACTTCACCCATTGTCCGTTCCTATCAGTCTCGCGATTTTAATATAATCAGATCACTGCCCTATACTGATGAGGCCTGCAGTGTGATATCCGGTACTTGGTATCTACCGAAATGTATTTTAGTTTTCAGTACATTTTCTAAATCATTATTGTTTCTTTACAATCTAACATTTTATATTCAAATTTTTTCTAATTACATGACAAAAAATCTTCGACACTCCCCCTGTAACCCCCGAAGAGGCAGGCAGAGTGGGGAACACTCCCGTGTGTCATAATTCCGATTTCATTTTATAAAATTAACCACAAACATGATGCTATATTCAAACTAGCTAAACTCTAACCGAACAGGATAATGAAAGCTAGGTAAATACCCTTTATCCTTTCAAAATACGAGCTACCGCTAACTGCTACATGATATTAAAAGGAAATATGTCAATAATAACATTAATTGTATCAATATTAGTTAATTTTTGTACCTTCACGGACGCTGTGTTGGATGCATAACCAACACGAGCGGACATATATCGAGAAGACGTCATCAGTAGCCATTAAAAATATTTTTATTATTATTATTCCATCAATATGTCATATCACCATAAACGTACATAGTGAAAAGTGCGAGTGTACTACACTCCTCCGCCTACCTCTTCGGAGATTACAGGCGTGATGTTACGTTTTAATTGTGAATCTAACGTTATTTTCCAATTGATTGAATATTTGGACACTGTATACGTACATTGGTCAAACTTATGCATTATTCAAGATAAGATAGTGTAGCACTCAACCACATCCAGTGGCAACAGCAAAACGGCGATTGATAAAATGCGGTGCATATCTTATCAGTCCACAGCTCTCAGACCCCAGGCCACTGAGCTCCATCTCCAGCTCTTCGCATCCAACCGCTGTCAGCCATTTTGCGTATATCGTCACTCCAACTATATAGTTGCATTGCGTCTTACGCTACCTTTATCAAGCCGTGGTCTCCGTTCCCGAACACGTCTAGCTGAAACGGTCATCAGTTCTTCTACAGATTTATTTATTTATTTAGGATTATCAACTTAAGAAAAAGTGGACGTCGTTATAACGTGTAGGTACAGTGTTTAAGTTTAAGTTAACTGATCTTATACGTAACCACAGCATGATGTGTTATAATTGTTACTAAATCAATTATATAATATACATTTATTCATCTTAATTTGTAGGTACATCATATTTTACTGCCTCGTTGGTCGTGTTGGTTGCAAGTGCGACTGCTGAACGGTAGGTCCTAGGTTGGATTCCCGGGTCGGGCACTACTAATTTTTCTAATTTAGCTTTTCTAGTAGTGGCTCGGAGTCTGGGTATGTGCCCAGCATATGGCAATAGGCTCACCACCTATTCCATCGTAGGACTTAAAGTAACTGGTGAAACGTGGGAATGTTCTACATTCCTCTGCCTACCTCTTCGGGGACTACAGGCGTGAAGTTACCTTAGAAGTTACGTTAGAATTATATTAAATTTTTAATATTTTCATAGTTTTACTTTTGTTGTTTTACTTTTGGAGTTACTTTTTTTTATAGAGGATGATAATGGATAGATGGTGGTGCAATAAATATGGTATTGTGCCAGTGCGGCACGTTCACGACCAGCGGATCTGACAGTTCCAGGTTCATCTACATGTTAACATTTTATAAATGCCATAATCAAACATTTACTCGTTGTACATAAGTACATATGTAAAAATAGCATCCTTCTTAGTGACAGTTTTATTGTATATTGGGTAGTTAAAAAGTTGTATTAATTTTAAAATTTTTGAAGGTGTTAAACATTCGCTAACATATTGTAAGCGTTGTTATTCTTCAACATTTTGAAACAACATAATAATATAGCTATGGTAGGATACGATTACAATATAATATATAAAATTAAGCAATAACACTGTTTAATATTATAATAGCAGAAGAGTTAGTTTAACTTAGATTTATTTCTGCAAATTAACTTTATTTACCTTATGTATTATACATACTTGCAAAAAAAAATATACTCACATGTAACATAATTTACGAGAATAAAAACGTGTATAAACAATCAGGTATTCATTGCTTTCTGTCTGCGAAAATGTAATCGCATTCGGTATCCTTCTCACGCTGTTCTGGCTTACACGTCAACAACACCTGTACAGCTAGATTTACAGTTTTTTTTATGAAACATACATTATATTTATACGCAAACAAGTTAATGTATGTGTATATTATGTTTATGAAAGGATTTATCGTTTAATTTTTTTTTAATAATATTTTGAACGCAAGCATAAGAGGTGGCTTCGCTTCTGAAATAACCAATGATTTATTACTGTACCAAATTACGCTATTAGCTTGGCAGGTGTTTTTAACATTACAAAGTATTACAAACAGTTACTGAGAATGGCGCGGCGTTTAAGGTATTGTCGATCTTATTACAACGGCACAAGGCTCACGAATTGGGCATTTGTGAGATGAAACCTCTGTTATAGCCCACACAACAAATTCGGTACTCGCCCCGCCACGATCCCGTTACGTGACTCGAAAGTCAATAGGCATGAGTTGTTCAGGAAGCATCTTGTTGCAGTACCTTGCGGATATTAAAAACTTTTAACACACCAGTGTTTCAATTACAATCTGGCTCAGATAACAGTTTACGAATTTTGTGGCAGAAAATGATCGTTTAATTTAATTTGCAATGCTGTCCTACAGTACTGGACTGCACTTCATGTGTCAAGAAGTACAAGACACAAGCCCCCTGCAATATCCCCCTTATATATAGTTATTAGTATAAGTTATTTAGGTTTTTATATAAGATTTTTCTGATTTACATTTTCTAGTATCTTAGTCTGAATATGATACCGGTGTATGGCAATAGGGGCACCCCCTATTTCATAGTGGGACGTAAACATAACTGGTGAAACGTGGGAGTGTTCTACATTCCTCTACCTACCTCTTCGGGGATTACAGGCGGGATGTTACGCGTTACTACCGATTCTATCCACAAAAAGGAGGAAGTGCCCATTGGTCACGTATTTTCTTTTTCCAATGAAACCACTCGTAGCAACCGCAACGCACGTAGCGTTCCAAGTCTTATTTAAAATTGGAACTCACAAAACTCATTTGCAGTCTTGCACAGAACTCATTTGCTCTGGGAACGTGTCGTAGAAGTAGCTGAACTGCACGGAGACTGATATTTGGTGCTTGCTTACACCAGCCTGTAATCCAATCTAATTTAATAGCACAGACGTCTTACTTAAAACAATCCTTTGTCACGCTGCAGTCCGTGAGCTCGTTGACCTTAGCTATATAATTCTTAACCTTCGTTTTAACTTATATTTAATATCCTCGTGTATAATAATAAAAAATTTCAGTGTCTCTACTTATCAAATCCTTCCAGAAGCAGTTGCAATAGAGGATATTCAATGTTTCTTTTTATTGAGCAATAAGCTTGTTTCCGACTTCTATATCACCTGATGAAAAGTGAGATGCAGCCTAGGATGTAACATATTTGCCTATTCACTCTTGTCTTGAATTATTACGGATTATACCAATCGAGAAAATGTACGACAAGAAAATCAATGTGTAAAGATGTGATGAAAACATTCATATAAAGCTCATTACAAGTCAAATTCAATTCAAAGTTTTTGTCTGTTATTAAAATTGAACATAATTGAGGAAATAATATACAAATTAATACCTACATAAATATTACATATATGTACATCTTTAATTAGGTATATTGTACTTTGTACTTTACTATGTGGTATATCAAACTACATCAACTTCGCATCAATATTGTTCGTTTCTTTTGTCTCTGTACATAAATATACATACATACATGAATATATAATATCATTCTCCCGTAGCTGTCTCCGTGGAAGACTGTTCATTTCCTTAGCGATAAACGGGATCGTATTACTATAAACAAGTCTTCCCTGTCAACACAAAGCTTTGTATATAATACTCTCCTTTCTGACACATATTCCTTACAACTAGATTATGTCAAGTTTACTTTTCTACTCTTTCGTTGACAATTTTATATGTGTTATTGATAATGAAATACTTAATATATGACGCGGATTTTCAATCGAAGCTAGACGAAACTACAATTCAATACGAAAAAGAATAAAAATTAGTGAAATGGCGCCTGACACTGCGCCTTCTGCGCTTTACAGCTCGACATAACTCAGATTATGGAAAATCATACGTAACGATGATTCATCATCATTATGGATTTTACCCTTAAGTGCCACGCTGGGCATGCGGGTTGGGAATCGTAGAGCACGGCTTCTCGCGCCTTGTACGCTGCTGCCGGAAGCGGCCAGTGTATTTAGCCATACCTGATAGCTGTGATCAATTAGCGCCGGGTTTAGTCTTCTCTTATGATACCCTGATATTTCGGGCTGAGGTCGGCGTATATATCCTTTCGACGCCTCAACAGGGATAGTTATGTATATTATGATTGCAAGCACACAGTAGAAGTATTTATAATGATTAAACCGAAGTATAATAACTACGTGTACCAATGTACCCAATAAATACGTGTTTTTTGCAGAGATTTTTACGCAGATTAGTGTATCTTTATTCAGAGGCCTGGAACTCTCCAGCACCTAATTCTATTAACACCCTTAACTTAATTCATTATACAAAATTTGCTAATTTTACTTATTGACATAGCGAGTGAAGCATAGACGTACGGACCTATTAAGGTTTCAAATAGTATTTTAATATCAGATTGCTGACACACCACAATTATAATCTATTGTGTTATAAGAATATTATTTTTATAACTGAAGTTAAATTTCTTCGTTTTGTTTATTTGCTATAATCACGTAATATCAAGCATTGCCCATTGTCCGTTCTTTTCTCCTGACGGATATATCTATTTGATACCGATAAAGTTCTATTTGATTTCCCAAAGGTTTTCGGGTAAGTGTGCTTGAATTGCGGTTTCCAGCATCAGCAAACGAGGGGTAACTCGGAAATGCGGAAGTAAATAAATAAATGCGGATGGAAAATATGTTTTTATTATTTCCTCGACGGTGTTGTGTGTGTATCCGGAGTATCGTAGACGGGCCACCACACTAACGTTGGAGATATTTGCTTTGCTCTACGCACGCAAATGATCTTATCCTATATGGACACATTAAATGTACATAGACACACGTCATTTCAATAACATACATAAGTATTTGGGGTGGGGGATGTTTATATATAATATTATAATATTATAATAAGTATTATTTCGTTTATTATTATATCGCACCTGACCTCTTAAGGGGTAGGTAGGACGCCCTAAACTCTGCTATCACAATCCTTATAGATCGGACGTAATTACATTCAGTCATTTCATGGCTCATAATTACACGCATGGCGGTTTCGGAAACCTTTGACATTTCCATCAGCTAGTTACTGACCTTTATAAGATTTATGATCTTCCTGTGTTATTATTCATATGACATTTCTTCATCTTGAAATTATAAAGATAAGATGAAGTAAATATATTATGTTCGTTGAAGTTATTTATAATCTTTTCGTGAACTACCTGATCGTCTGGTAGGTCGAGTGGTTGCAAGCGCGACTGCTGATTGAGAGGTCGTGGGTTCAATTCGGTCGGACACCATTAGATTCTTTTAGTTTAGACTTTCTAGTAGTGGCTTGAAGACTGGTTTTGTGCTCGGTGTATGGCAATGGACTCATCACCTATCCTACGGTGGGACGTAAACCTAACTGGTGGAACGTGGAGCCGTACTAAGCGTTAGGCCCGCTTGTAATTTATTTTTGTATTCACCAAGAAAATTAATACAATTAAATAATAACTGTTGGGCTAGTACATTTCTCTGTATACCCCTTCGAGAAAACACAGGTGTGATGATACAAATTGTTAATGTCATTTCAAAATTTTATAAAATACTAAAATTTTGTAGTACTTTACGAATTTTACTAAAAAACGTAACATCACGCCTCCAAACTCGGAAGAGATAGGCAAATGAGTGTAGTACTCTCCCAGTACCCATGAATTTTACTACTAGGAGTAAACATTCGTATTGTGGTCCATGTGCACTGTACTACAAGCCTTATATGTTGACACTGAAAAAATATTTATCACATTGTACTCTGTTTTTTTACGAGAAAATTTTAACGGCAGCCCATGTAGGCACAAACGGTTTACAATCGTATTGACGACATACATTCATGAATAATAAAGGGAGCTTTTATTACAAAGTAAAATACTAGGATATTCAACGTACTTTATTTCGTACGCTCTCTCAAATACTCTCTACATGCGATCAAAAATGTATGACGTGAAATATTAATAAAACACGCGATTAAGTGGACCCGACGGATCCATTAAGAGCTTAAACTAAACTTCAAATTTCATTTATATGCGTGATCACATGCTCCGTACATACCAACACACATATTTGTTTAATTTGAGTGGCGTCATAACCGTCAGCGGGAATGGGGACTTTTATAAAACTTTTCATAGGCATCGAAATGGCTACTGTTGCAGGGAAGATATATTGATGTAACCTAGATTGTGTATTGTAGTAACAATAGTGTTTTCGTGTGACGGTATTATAGTTCAGTGGCTTGTAAAGCAGATTGTATCGGAGTCGTGGGTCCGAGTCTTACAATAAACCTACTTACCTACAATAACTACAATAAACTTTGTATGTATTTGCCTGATGAGCGCTGCGTCTGGGTGTATATCTGTCTGTATAACTACATACATATGTAGCTAAAACCAAAAGTATGTGAATATGTTTATCAGTTGTTAGGTTACAGTAATAGAAACTCTCCGAGCCTTACAAATCCACAGCCGTCTACGAATTATGCTAAGATTACTATTAACGTCGATTTAAATCATAGACATGACTATGGTTCGACGTAATAATATGAATAAAATTAGTGAAAAATATAAATTACGATGAAAAAAACAACTTCGAATGTTGTATGGCGGAAAATTCTCATAAATGTAGGAACTAATTTAATTTAGTTAATCGTTCTATTATATAAGCATATTCGATTATTCGAAACTAAATTTATTTTATTCCAAAAGCGTACAATTAACTTTGTAATGTTAATCGAGTCGATGGCGCCGACGACACCGGATGCTAATATGGCTGGCTATTTGAATCGAAATGAATCTCTTTTAGACGTACTCGGTAAGGCTTCCTCTTTAAATATTTATTTTGAAGTGTTTAGATTACTGATACACTAAGGTATGTGAAGTTGGGATGGGAGTGGCGATGTGGTGAGCCAAGGGTAGGGTGTGAATGCGTTCGTTAGTCAAGGCCGACATACTCGTATTTATGTCCAGCTGTGGAGCGTGTGATGTTTACGAAAATATGTATATTTGACTATTTTACGTGGGTGAGTTATTTAAGAAATATAACTTTATTTCCTCGATAACGTTCAAAGTAATTTATTAAAAAAACTGTATTGCAATAATTATTTTCGTTTCATTTCGTATTGCAATAATTATTTTCGTTTCATTTCGTATTGCAATAGTTATTTTCGTTTCATTTCGTATTGCAATAATTATTTTCGTTTCATTTCGTATTGCAATAATTAATTTCGTTCATGCGATACTTGCGAGTACATGAGTCTCACAATATCATCAGCCCTTTGACGCTCCCTGGTTCACACGCATCGCCTCTGAAAATGAGTAAGTTTAAGACCAATGTCGACCATGCTGGTCAAGTTTCATTACCTTTTTATACAACGTCGGGAATTTTGCGCGTAAGACTAAGATTTACATGCTTCGCCGCAGTGTTGTCTTACATGAGCTAATGGATTTTAAAAAACTGCAAAAATTCGTCAAGTCAAAGGTGGAAGCTAGGATTTAAACCGCAGACCAATGGAATAATTGGTTTAATACTAAATATTCAATATCTCAACACATCAACATAATGGTATATTGTGACATAATATTATAAATTTTTCTCTCGGTGTGCCCTCCATTAGCGGTCCTATTAGTAATTGGAGCACTAATGATTTTCCGTTTGGAGCTTCGTCGTTGCTGCAGATAATACATTTTCCTCATGCCAAATTAATATAAGAAATGTGAAATGTGTCGCAGTATACATGTAACTTCAAACGTAACTTCACGCCTGTAATCCCCGAAGAGGTAGGCAGAACCGAAGAGGAATGCAGAACACTCCCAAGTACATGTTTGTGTACATAAATAATATTTGTTACCTACTGATATTCCCTTAAAGTCTTCAAAAAATGAACACATAGCTAGTTTTAAATCGAATATTTCACAATTAATGCAGTTTTAGTAAGAAAAAGATGATCAAAAGAAAAAGCGGAGATATAGCAAGAATCTTGTTTTACTTACTATGTATGGCTTGAATTACAAAATATATTGTGATACTTTATGGCAACTAGAAGACAATGCTTTATAGTTTATAGTCTAACAAAGATAAGCAGAGCATGGTGCATCGGTAAGAAAAGCAAAGTATAAATAAAAAAACCAGAGACTGTAGCCAAGAGACGTCTTTATTTAATTATTAAGTAAGACTAAAGTTTTACTTGAGATCGTTTACACTTGAATTGCCAAATTGGTATCAAGGTCAAATAATTCGGAATATTTTCTATCCTAGTTCGTATTCACCGACTATACCGTTCAAAGTAACCAAAGGCAAAAAAGGATAAAGCGTTGGCGGTATTATTTTTAACTTGAAACATTGTCGTCTTGTGCATCGCTTGTAGACTGTTCTAGAATGTAGACTATACTTTATCAAAATCTTGTGTCCTTCAAATGGGTCAGAGGTCTTCCATAATGACTCTTTATATGTCTTACCGATGTTTTCTCTGTATTATGGGCTAATCAAAATAATATACACAATTTTAAAATATGCGACAGGAATTTTTATTTAAATGAACATAATTTTGTCCAAAAAATTAGCATGGTATAAAAATCTTTTTCGAGGTGATTTAGGTAATTGTCGAATACGGGTTGCATTGGAAAGCTAAAATTAGTCTTTTGATTTGCTTTGAAGAATTTTAGGTTGTATTTTATTGGAGAACTTAGATGTCGTCTAGACAAATAACGTGGAACCAAATCGTCAAGCTTTGACGTTCAAGAGTGTAATTTTTGCGCGTACTTTCCAAGCTGTATCCTGTATAATATTACACAACGAGTTACGACGTCGCGGTAACTAAGGCTATGTAGTATACTGAGTTTAATTTTATATAGTACAGCAGAAAGATTTACCAATAGAGATACATTTGGAAACCGCACCAAAGAAACGTTTCAACAACTACCCACACTTAAGCGAAGCGGTTACTAGATTTACTACCGAAAAAAGACTAGTTTTACAACAGTTGTAACAGACAGCGCACATTCCTTTAACGGTAAACAAATATGTCACTATGAAACATACACCCAGTAATTTTTTTAAGGTATCTGCAAACAAGAGTTACTCGGCAACAGAGCGATTCTGGGAAAGGTCTATTGTTTGCGAAGTAATTTTCTCGGTTCTTAATCATTTTCGTATTTATCGAACTTGTAATATATAACAATAGAATTATCTACTTTTATCTTCGCAAAATTTGAAGTACCTAATACTATTACAAATAAATTTGCAGAAATTCAGTAATTTTGTTATTTTAAGTGCTTCGTATTTGATTTGGTGAAGATCTTATATAGAATGGTATATATAATTTACAATTACCATCAACCTTAAGATCGAAATCGCATAAGACTGAAGCTGAAATGAGATAAACTTTCCGAGAAGTAAGCATAAAATACACACGACT
>DWDW01001796.1:0-11049 GCA_018245635.1 Mimoniades versicolor eupheme | reverse complement strand
GGGAATGTTCTTTATCCTCTGCCTACCTCTTCGGGGATTACAGGCATGAAGTTACTTTTTTTTTTTTTAACCCTCATTTAATGCGTAATATGTAGAGTAGGCTGATGCCACTGTCGTCATATTTTCTGATGCAAACTTTAAATGGTAATCCAGTACTAATAAAGTCTGGACTATCTGAATATTATCATACTCAAAGCATCACTGTCTTGCAAATGTTCGGGAACTAGTTGTAGCTGGCTTTGTTTATGAAACATGTCCGGCTGAATCTAATTTAGAATGCGCTCTTGAAAATGTTTGTTGAGCGATTATCATCTCTGTTCAATTACGATAGGAAGGTTCCAATGTTGGATTTTTGATAATTGTATCTGTGTTTTTGAAATGTATGCATTTGAATAATGTAACCTGTCTTGACGGAGGCCGGGGGATGACTTGACATAATACTGCACTGGGAAGAGTATACGTTATGAACGATATGGAACTTGAAACTTGTGAGGAAGGCTTAATATGGATATTCCGATAATAAATAATATTATTTATATTACATATTTATCATATGATATATACGTAAAAAAAAAAATAAATACGCCATCCATTTATCGCCATAGTAATTTTTTCCATTACCTATATAGGCCATAGTAATCAAATCGCATTTTTTTTTCATATTAAATCGCATAGCCCTGAAAAAGGATATGAGCTATTTGGAATACTTTTTGAGCGATACTGGTACCTACTCAAATATTGTCATTGGCTCAAACTAATGACTCCAAAACTTTCATTTCATCTTTATCTGAGATGATTTAGTTCGTACTAATGATCAAAGTTAGATTTTAAGTTAGAAAAATCCAATAAACCAGACCCGGGAATTGAATTCAGGACCTCTTAATCAGCAGTTGCGCTTGCAACCACTAGACCAACGAGACTGTCAATTGAAGAGTAATGTAAAAAACAAATTCAACATTTAAAGAAAAGTTGAGCATAATTTTTAGCCAGAAGTTATACCTATATTGTATTGGAATAATAAAAGACAAAAAATAATACTTAGCATAGCGGTGTGCGTCCGTTGAATACTGAATTAACTTAGAAGTAATTTTCTTGAGAATATTATTATTGATGTGTAGAATTTTATTTACATTACGCGCTATCCACACTAACATTAGTGGTGCGGCCTCTCTGGAGTCCAGAAGCGGAAAGTACAAATTATTCCTCCCACATAGTTACGTAAGTGCATCTGAATCAATCAAAGCGTTCCGCCTTCTAAGTCACTTTTCGCTTATTGATATTGAATTTTATGATCTGTGAAATTGTAATCGACGTACGTATTGTTTGAATGCGATTATCTGATTCATTACTTGTGATTGTTGTATGAAAAGTTGATCGATCATCAACTAATGCGAATGGGATTTTTAATACGGTTCAAATTCAATCAGCTTATAGCGTATAAATTTTCAACTTAGATCGAATTTACTACAGTTATAATCGTCCTTATTTATCATGAAGCCGATAAAATATAAGAATTATTATAATATAGTGACACCTGTAATATCCAAAGAGGTAGGCAGGGGATTATAGTAGGTTTTACCAACTACGTTTACATCCCAGCATGGAATATCGGGTGAGTCTGTTGCCATGAATGCTGGATTACTGGATAAATATTGCTGTTTGCGAGTGACGTAATGTAAAGTTTAAATAAACACCGTGTGTATGATCAAAGAGCAATTTAATTACTAGACACAGCCAAGTTACAAATGAATTCAGTCACTGACACATAAAAAGGCAGAATCCGTAACCATTTTGAAATTTACATCATCGTGGAACGTACATTCTTTGAGACGTATTAAATCCAAATCACGGTTGAATTTGGTGGTGAAGTGTAACATTTAATAAACACTAATAAGAGGAAAACTAATATAGCTTTCAAAAAAAATATTGCGTCGCACAAACAGTGTATTACGTACGCAGCAACAGAAGCCCACGATTCTTTGCTGTTAAATTATTCAACGAGCAACCTTACGTACTATACTATATATGTATATATACATACTTACTACATATACGTCGTATATGTCATAGCGACCCGCTCACTCTGAGTCGTTGCACTTGATTGCCGATCGAAATTACCCGTGTGAGTATACGTGCGTAGCATAATCGCACTTCGCTTAAATTAGGCCATGTACACTTCTATTTAGGTATATTTATATCTTTGGCTGCTGTAGTAGAAAATTGTATTTTACAAGCTTCACTGTGGCGTACGTCGTCAAGCCCTTTATTATTGTCCCATTGGACACGGGGATCCTCTTAAAACGAGAATCATGTACGAATCTGCAGACTTCGCAGGCCTCAGAGAACGTCATGGAAAAATCGATGGCTTACGATGTGTTTGTTCTTTCTAAGTTATTTACAAAATTGACACGAACATATAGAAAATGCTTAATTATGCAATTTAAGAAAATCACAGAATATCATCGGTATAGTATATTTGTTAAATTAATGAGTCATTTTAAGTATTCGTACGGTCATTCGACTTTACTTTACGGTACTCAGTGAAAATTGAAGCTAAATCAGTATCAAAATTCTCTAAAACTTTTATGACTCATTTTATGATTTGAGGGCTGGTGTTCTCTGCCCATCCCGCTAGAAACCTGACAGAACAACCTTATAATAATTGTCATGGTTGTCAATTACGTTCAGAAATCGAAGCATTGCTACTAACAGAAAGTCAATTACTATTGGTCTATGTAATCTCCTGAAAAGCTTCTGCGTTAATAATTATCTTAATAACTCACGATTAGAATATTTGAATCTAAGGTCAATAGCAACTATGTAGGTAAATGTTGGATTTTATCATTTGTATTAATGTTTCTATGATAAGTTTACTGTAATTCAATATACTGACAAAACCAGTTTTTTTTATGTATTCCCCGCGAGTTCATTGGATAATCTGAGTGAATAATCAACTACACATTTTTCAACTTAACTTTATGAGTGGACACATACACACACCGTGTTTAAGACAATTCTATATTTATAACCATATAATTTATCAAATATACGCAAATGTAGAATCTTAAATACGAAGTGATCACTTTTCAATGGATAAATGTGATAAGATAATCGTGGGAACTGAGTTAGTTAATAATACTATTTAAAATATTCAATTTTTGAACGTAAAACGGGTAACTAATACTTATTACGAGTATTATTATTCTTTACGAGTTTAAACTTAAAATAAACATGGCACTAAAAACTAATATATGTACAACTAATATAAAATTGTTCAGTGAGCTAAAAATTAAGAAGATAAAAGTGTTCGAAAATCTGTAACACCTAACTAAGGTAGAGGAGTGTTGTATACTCCCACGTTTCACCAGTTATGTTTACGTCCCACTATGGAATATGTGGTGAGTCTATTGCCATACACCGGACACATATCCAGACTACGAGCAACTACTAGAAAATCTATGTTAGAAAAATGAAATAATGCCCTAACCGAGATTTGAGCTCCAGACCTCTCGTTTGGCAGTTGCGCTGCAACCTACAAGTTATATTAATAATTGCGTATAAAAGGGCAACGCCCGAAGATATTACGCTATTCGTTGACTTGTAAGAAATCGGTCAATATGATGCATACAAAACACTTGATAACCAACATTCTCACGAAGAAGATAACGGCAATACAGTAACTAACAAAGTGGACGTTCGATGTACTCGCATATCCTGCATTTGTGTACGGCTCATTGTTCCCTTGGGATTGGATTGTATTGTCTCATCGATTGGACCTATTTATAGGTGGACAACGTCATACAAACGTTACAAGTCCTGGTTCAAGTCATAAGAGCAGCTTGTAGAATGATTACGTAATAGCGGTCCAACGTTTAAAACACAAAACCTATATTATACATACAATATCGTCTAAAAATATTATCGACCATTAAGTTTCAATCAATCGATGTTAACGAATTTATGATGTTGACCGTCATTGTTAAATTAGAATTTCATAATAGTCACTAGAAAAATCGAAAAGCTAATAGTTAAGTCAATTTTTGAATTGATTGTTATGATTTTTGTAGACAAAACAGAATATTCTGTAATGCAAATAGGTATAGTAAAAACGCAATAGAACTTCACTTGAATAACTGAATTGCAAAGAGGTTATAGTGATTTTATTGTAATGAAATTAAAAAAAAAATCGCTTATCGCTTGTAATTGTACGGCAATAACGAAGACTATAATTGAATGTTTGACTGCGTAACATGTGAGTATTGGACACATGGCAGACATGGGTGGGTCTAGGAAGATTTGTAGTTGACAAGTGAAATAAAGTGAGCCGATGCCGCACGTTCCGACACATTGTGTCTGAGGCAATGTTCTTGTGTCTGAATGGAGGATATTTATATTTGTTTTAAGTGTAAATCAAAAAGGAATGTTCGCCATAAAAATATGCGACTACTATAGGTAGAATTGATGACGTGCCATAATAATATTTTGGAACATAATTCATTGGTACATCTCCACACACGGCCATCAAGATCCAAAGTAAGCGTCAAGAGAGCTGGTGTTATGGTAACCAGACGGCTGATAAAATACATATATACATATAAATATATACTTAAATAGTTACATATTTTTATTAGACCCAAACAGAGAATAAATACTTGTCCTCATCCCAGATCGATTAATTCTGGGTGAGAATCGAACCCACGTTTCTCTGACCAACAGTCAGGTTTACTAACCACTGCGCCAACGAGTCACGGAATTTAATAATAAATACCTATTCACTGATGTAACTTAATTATTTGAAATCATGTGATTTGTGAAGTGTAAAATTATCCATTAGATTAATATCATAAGAATCCCTGAAAAGCATTTTGATAAATTATTTATATTTTGTTAAGGTTTTACCATTAATTTCGATGTGAGAAACGGAATTGCGCAGCTGTAAAATGCATAAAAAAGTAATTTTAAAAACCAATAACATGATTTTATGAAACTCTATAAATAGTGTAAAATTAGCCACACGACCACAAACATGCATCGATAAGAAAAATATTATCGTAATATATTTTTATTATTAATCAACTACTTGTTGCTTGTATGTACTTTACAACTACATTAACAAATTTTGGGTTAGTTATCTGCTATCTGAATGAAAATTTAATCGAACCGTGTACAGAGGTATTAAAGGATCCCGCAAACAGAGCCGCGAGTTTGCTAAGCCTAAGCTCTATGCTCAAAAAAGGCAGATGAAATCCACTGTATCTAGTAACGTGAGAAAAGCAAACTGGTATTGGGGACGATACGAATTGTTCGCTCAGCTCCTATAGAACACACAATAAAGCCCGTAGGCGTATATACATCAGGGGGAGGAATATTAAAAAAAAACTAATGACTTTCCATTTATATATTAAAACATCATATCACATACAAACAACGAAAGATTCTAGCAAAACATGAGACATTGTATATTTTGTGTGTAAGGAGCCCACAAATGTATATTATATGTATATCCCACAATATATTTCTTTTTTACTAGTATCTGATGTTTTTTCACTATATTAGGAACGAATAGAAAATAAACATATCGTAAAAATTGTTTGGTTAAGAAGCGTTCTTGTAAAAAGGATTTTCTAGAGATTCTTATGGGTTACCCCATTATTCAAGTATAATATATTCAAGTATAATATATTTTGCAGTACTAAGGCCACATTCTTTGACAAGTTACACAGGAATAGCAAATAAGTCCAACTACATCAGTTTAGTGATATATTGTTATCAATAGTAATATTGAGCTAATATAAAAACATGCATATATACATATCTTCACGCCAGGTCCCTAGCGGGGTAGGCAGAGAGTACAGAGTGCCAAATATAAAAATAATATAATATAAAAACAAAGGCGGAAAAGTGGTTTAAATGTTAATTTTATGCTCCGAGAGTCCTGGATTGACATCCTGGCGCCTCTGTCTTGTCAAATGTATGTCTTATGTTTTAATATCACTTGCTGGAACATTGCGAAGAAAGACACCTTAAATTTCTCAATAACGTTCTTCAACGCGTTTGAAACCTACAGGCGGTAAGCAGATTATGGCTATACGTGTTTTCATTTCGAAAAGAGACCCGGTTTAAAAAACGATAAAAAGGCTTGCCGATCAATAATAAAGTAACAAACGAACATTTTGGGTTACATTGATAACACTGTGGTCCCTTTTGCAAATTAAATTTTACTTTCACCACGACCATTCTGTACTTATAACTATTGAACCTTTTCGCGAACAACAAAGAGATCGAGTGAAAGGGAAATTTTTCAGCATATTGGCTACCGATCCCTATTTGATCGGGCAAAGGCCGGATTTACGGAAATCTGATAAAGTCCAACGTTGAACCGGGAAAATCTGGGTCGCATTAAGACTTACGTAGGCAAATATAAACAGCTTCACGCTTTCATACTTAGGGACTTGTTGCACTGTTGTTATTTAACAAGGAATCAATAGAGCGAGTGAAATTCTTCTTCTTCTTCGCGTCAATATCTGATCGTAAGTGATCAGCCATCGTGGTGAAAGGATTAGTCGCAAGTCCCGGGAACGCCGGGCAGTAAATGTTTGTAATTAATCAGACACAGTCGCCGCTCGGGGAGGCTCCTGTCATGCACCGCATCGTGTAATAAAAATACATAAGAGACATTTTAATCAATAAAATTAACTATAGCATTGGAGTTAATTCTGTCTCTTCTCCATATTTCTTGGATTTCATCTAAATATTTAGTTACTACACCTCAAAATATATTACTAGTTTTGTTGTTGACGATGATCATATTCAAACACGTAGGTACTCAGTTTTAGAGAACTTGTCTACTAAAACTTCGTTGATTGCGTTTATATTAAAAGAACCGGATCACCTGAATTTGGTTATATATCTCTGTTCAATAGATGTATATAATATGATCCGGATCTATTATTGAATAATTAGCGCTTTTGTATATGACTTTAATCTACACTTACGATTCGTTTGGTGATCAATGTTATCAGAGTGCGGGTCAGCCACAGAAAAGTTTGTCTTTTCCAAAGCAATAAACTTCTCTATGACTGTGTCAGATTATGTTCTGTGTGAGAAAAATTGATTTTATTTCTAGCATGAATTATAAACAACAAATTTATAAATTCATTACGAATTGCTTCAGAAAACTATGAATACGCCGCCTATCTTATTAGCGAAGGATGGAAATATTTCAGAGAAGTAATAAGTAAATATTACGAGTAGTATAACAAATCGTTAAGGACAGCGGTTACTACTGTTGGAGCAACGACCAGTAAATAACGCTTAATAAGAGAAGTTCCTCGTGAAAGTTGGCGACCTGAGAAAAAAGCCGAATCTCGCGGACATTATCACTGCGAGACACGACGATAACTTGCTTGCTTGCTTAGAAGTTCGTAATGCAAAAAAAATCATCTTTAAGAAGATAATTACGATTAATATGCTAACACAACAATAAAAAATTCTTCAGTACACAGTTCTTCAGAAGTTCATAAATATCGGACCTTACTAGAGAAGTAGGTATGGCCTTAAATGCCAATACTTTGTAATCATATCAGAAATTCATAAATATCGGACCTTACTAGAGAAGTAGGTATGGCCTTAAATGCCAATACTTGGTAATCATATCGTATTGGAAACCATAAATGAAAGAAAAAGCAAGCTTTTCAACATGACAAATACTGAAATAATATTTAAATTCATTGTTACATATATTAAATTAGTTCCAATAGTTCCCTTTCGTGTTTTAGTAAAATTATACAAATGTAAATTAATCTATTATTTAAAAACAAAGAAAAAAATAATATATTATTACACTTTTTAACAAAGCAATATAAGTGTTTTAACTAAATAATATTAGTGAAATAGTTATCGAAGACTGAATCTCTTCATGTACATTTTCCCTTAGCCCGGAACCAGCGGACGGCGAAATTGCCCCAAGTCAGGTAATCCGGTCACTTTGATACACACGAGATTGGACACAAATATGTGAGCTTTACAGCTAACATCTATTTCTTTTGTAACTTGATTTTTGTGATCGTTTATCCTATACGAGAATGTAGGCTACGCCCATAGAAAATCCAATCGGAATCCTATAATGACAAACAATTTTTCTGTTTAATAGGAGTATTACAATTAACAGGACACTCGGTACTTTGAGAACATTAAGTAATCTAGATACTGTCAGTATCACAGTCGTACTGTCATTATTCAGTCCCTTTCGGGTATCAGCCTAATATAAAGTGTACATTCGAGTTGTACAAATTCCTCTCAAAGCTTAAGTTTTCTTTGCGCGAAACCAGCGGACAGCGAAATTGCCCCGAGTCAGGTAATCCGCTCTCTCAGACACACATTACATTGGACACAAGTGCAAGTTTTATTTTTATATTCTCGGAATATTTTTTTTATATTCCATTTTGCGTAGTAAGATTTAGTTACATTGATTTACATTACTATCTTACTTGTTTTGATCAATCTTCCTAGAAAATGTTTTAATAAATTATTTATTTGTCTATTAGCATATGTATATTGCTCTACTGCCTTATTGGTCGAGCGGTTGGAAGCGCGACAGACGATCGAGCGATCCTGGTACAAGGTACAAATCCCGAGTCAGGTAATATTGGATTTTAGTAACTTGAACTTTCTAGTAGTGGCTGGGAGTTTGTACTTATGCCCGGTGTATTACAATAGGCTCACTTATTCCATTATGGGACGGAAACGTAACTGATGAAACGTAGAAGTGCACTACGGTCTTCTGCCTGCCTCTTCTGGGATTATAGGCGTGAATTTACGTTACGTTAAGTTCTATGACGTTTTTATAGCCAAAAGACTTCATTGCATACGAGTACATAAACAGAGTCATCTACAAGTCTGTAAATGCAAAGTACAGACGTCTGGGTGCAACTGAATGCCTCTATAAAAAATTACGTAAGAAGGTTTAGAATATAAATTAGAGAACGAAAGTACCCATTAGTTTTATTGTAAAGTGGAAATACCGTCCCACAAGTAGATATAGTTTTTTATGAATGCGTCTATTGCTTTTAAAAGTTCCTTTTTTTAACGAAAAAAATTTGCTGATCATCTATCTAAAATCTAACTCATAAAGTGATTTCCGTCCATCCACCCATTGAGTGGTGTCTGGTGATTTTTTAATCGTCTCTTCTATTCATCACAGATTTTATGATTTGTAATACCTATTCTAAATTTTCAATCTACTTATTCGTAAAAGGTGTTTTTTATTTCCTCTTTTTCTTTTCGACATCGTGTGTTTTATAATCTAAATGAATTATTCAGTTTTCAGGCTTGTAAGCATATTGTAATATGTTTCTAAAAACGTAGCTAGTAATCCAGTTTATATTAAAAATAGTCATAGCTATATACAAAGTGCTCTAGACAAAGCGTAGTCTATTAGTCAGTAGATAGATAATAAAAACGACAAAGAATCAGAGTATAATTAAGTATAAAAAAGGGGAAATAATTTATTCTTTTCTTGTATATGAATATTGTTTTTAATCTGGTACAAATAAATTTTACCGCGCACCTAACACAGTTCCGTCATACATATCTTGTGAACTTGTTTCTTTAATAAATGAATCGAACATAGATTTCAATGTTCTTCCACTTCTAATCAACATCAAGTAGTTTTAATTACAACAACCACGATAACATCTCGCCGCCCGGTGTCGGGGGATGATATCCGACAACAAAGCATAATGACTTTCCAATTCTGCGCCTCTATTAAAACAATTTAGTAGCCATCTTTGTTCGGATCCGTAGACAAACCTCGCTAGGGCTTCCCGTGGCGAATTATAATGAGCTAAAACGTATGAAAGATTGCTATAACAAATGAAGCTATCAAGTTACAAACATGTGTTCGGTAAAAACTGTTTTGTATCAAGATCAATTTTTTGGGTGTTCAGCAAAAAAAACAGAGACAGGATACGCAGACGGTAATAGCATCTGTGTAATCAATGTTGTTACTGTTCAATTAATCTGGAGATGTTATCGAATGTTGTATATACTTTGCAATTATTTTGTAAACTTAGCTATTTCATAAAGCGGTTAACCGCTAAAAATATTGGTTGCATTGAAAGTTTTGTATTTGTTGTTTCCAAATTTTTATTTACCTCAATTCTAGTATTATCTGCATTGACTACTATAATTAAATTCCCTAAACTGGACTAGAAGGATTCGATCGCAGCGCAAGTAGTAAATGTTGCAAACCAAAAAGGCGTCCTATCAATTTTAACGGTCTCGGGCAATCCACACATGTCTTCGAGGTTTAGCTACTGTATCCGGTGAACAAACATTTTTCAAGCGAAAATCATGTAAGACTTTGTTTTATATCAATATTTTCCTAAGTGTGTTATTGAAATATTTTTTTTTAAATATTCTGATTATTTCATAAACATTTTGATTATTTCATAAGTTTGGAATGCGTCACACAGAACAAATTACATACATACATTTTAATAAATATACTTCATACTGAAGTTTTATTTCGTTACCTTCGTGAATTTACTTTTATTTATGTTTCTCGGCCTCGTTGGTCGTGTTGATTGCAAGTGCGACTGCTGAACGGGAGGTCCAGTGTTTGATTCTCAGGTCGAGGACTGCTAAATTTTATGATTTAGATTTTCTAGTAGTGGCTCGGAGTCTGGATATGTGCCCGGTATATTGCAATAGGCTCACCACCTATTCCATAGTGGAACTTAAAAGTAACTGGTGGAACGTGGGAGTGTTCTACATTCCTATGCCTACTTCTTCGGGGATTACAGGCGTGATGTTATTTTTACTTTTTTATGCATGTATTAAAAAAAATAAACAATAAAATTTATAATCGCATGTGAAAGGTATATAATAACCTTACGAGTATATTTGGTTGTTTATTTAGTTATATGTATTATGTTACGTTTGTATATACATATATACGAGTATATATACATACGAGTATATACTCGTAGTTTATCAGGTCTGGTTATCACAAACTCTTGACGCTTACTTTGAGATCAGTTGGCCGTG
>DWDW01001795.1:0-11049 GCA_018245635.1 Mimoniades versicolor eupheme | reverse complement strand
GGGAATGTTCTACATTCCTCTGCTTACCTCTTCGGGGATTACAGGCGTGAAGTTACTTCAGTAAAATCCAATTCAATTCTATGTGTCGTCAAAATTTCATGTGATGTCTACAATTCTATTTGATTATGTGAATCTTTAACGTTTTTGAAGTTAAACGGCACTTTCTGTAATGCTTGCAGAAACCATTGCATAACGTATGTACCTATATAATGCATGCACTTGTCAATCTCTCCTATATACTATGAGGTGATGTGAAGCCTAGCAAACCACATTTAGCCAGCTAGGTGGACAGTGGCCTTAAGCCTTCTTAATATAACAGAAGATCTGTGACCAATACTGCGCCAATAAAGGGTCAATGGTGACCATGAATACTTTAAATTAGGATATTAAACAAATATCGACCGTGGTACTGGTTCTGTGAATGACATTTTGTAAACGTTAAATTTGTAATTAATAAAGTCGAATGCACAAAAAAAGTGTTCTTTGTGTAAAGGTTGTTGATGGAGAGGTATTTCGAGACTAAGAAAACACTTCCAAATGCACAGCGAGCAGATATGAATCTAAGATACGTGCAGATAACTACAGAAGATTCCTGATTTCGGATAGACTCGTCGGATTGGCCACTATTCGTTGGTTTTTAATCCAAGAAGAAGATTTCACAAGCTCTTAGTGGAATTGAATCGTTTCAGCGACTCGAAACATGCTCAAAGAAACGAAAGTTGTAAGTCTATAATATAGAATCAGGAAAAATACGCAAGAAAAGATTGAGAATCCTAAACAAATTGTTTAAAGGCAATTTAATGCCGGTGAAACTTTGTGCAGTTGAACTCGGATACAAGGAGTCTACTGAAGTTTGAAGCTGAACAACTTAGAAGACTGAGTTGAGATGAATTCACAAATCTCTTCAACTCTTAAAGAGTAAGGTGAGACGGACGTAAGAGGAGCGATGCAAAGGATACAATTTCGTTACGAACTCTAGTTCGAAGTTCATAACTTCTTAAAATTAGCTGAGCTGTCTGAGATAGCTGAGTTTAATAGAAAGACCCTCGAATCCTGTATTTCTAGCGTCGAGCGGCGCTCAGGGCGTTCTAAATAATAAAGTATCCATACAAAAAAAGTAACGTCACGTCTGTAATCCTGTAGGAAGAGGTAGGCAGAGGAATATAGAACACTCCTACGTTTTACCAGTTACTTTTAAGTCCCACGATGGAATAGGTGGTGACACTTTTGGTATATACCGGGCACATATCCAGACTCCGAGCATATCCGCGCAAGTATCCATACAAATAATAATAATAAACCTTGGGTCGCTTTAATATATGGCCATCAGATCCCACAATAAACGTCAACAGAGCTTGTAGTATGCTAACCATAAGACCGATAAACTACATACATATATACATATAAACATAGCTATACTTAAATATAAATTTTTTTACATCCAGACAGAACAAATACTTGTGCTCAACACACAAATATTTGTTCTGGGTGGGAATTGAACCCAGGACCCCCCGCGGTATAGTCAAGTTCACGAACCACTGCCTCAAATACATTTGATAATGGTACAATCTCATTTGCCAAACATTTTATAACATTTCCATTTTAATTTCAAAACTGTTCCAAGAAACGAATATACCGCAAGTAGGCACACATTTATCGAACTGTTTCGGTCTATATTTCATATCCCGGTGCACCCCATGGCACCCCTTGGCATTAATAACATTCACCCCCAAAGCAACATTTGAGTAATTAACGTCCATATGCAGTCTCACCTGGCTTTTTAATGTTTTAAGTGCATTTTATTAATTAACGGAGCGCCTTAATGAAAATTAATAGCGGACCGCGGTGTAATGTTGATCAGATAAAAGAGCTTTGTTATTAAAATGAGGTAAAAATTCAATTATTTAGTATTTCAAAAACTATTTTTACGATATTATTGGAATATTTACATGCTTAAAACATCGGGCAAATAGTAGACATGGCTTATAGAATTGTCAATGACACGACATCACGTAACATGTAAAAATCGGGTAACTGATGTCCGAAACTCGTCGCTTGAATATTTACGTACCTACATACATATATTGTGCGTCCAATCCCGGCTTATGTCTCATAATAATGTATCAACACTAATGTGTCTGATCTATTTTGAGAAATCGCAGACAACTCATTTTATATTGCTTATGTCAACATAAGCATATAATATGAATATGGAAGAAGAAACTGATAAATGTGAAATAAGAAATGATCCGTAAATATAGATATTTAGTAATTCGTACTCTCTGTCTACTCCGCAGGTGAACTGGCATGGTGATACATACTAATAATAATAGTTATGGAAATCAGCTCTTATCGTTCCACTGTTAGACGTGTCTCGTCTCGAAATAAGAAGGGATAAGACTACATATTTTAAATAGCGATAAACTTAAAGAAGCGAGTCAGATCTGTATAGATTTGACAGTTAGAGTTCGCCAATATGGTACATATTTGCCTAGTTCGTAAGGGCCTTGGCGGGATGATATATTAATAATCTTTTAACTACATCTTTATGTTCAAAACATTCAGTTTGTAGTAGGATGTTGTAAGATATCGGTTTCGAGTGAAGGAAAGTACCTACATAAAAAAATAATCCGGAAAAAATCTTATTCGGAATCGATTTGTTTTTCATTTGGATGTTTATTTGGCGTAAATTCGTCCCGAAAGCCACTGCTTTGGATCTCGGCATGTAAACTTTTCAAACTCAATTTCGAAATAAATTTAAGGAACTTTTAAATTGATAAGATTTCGTCGTTATAAATTTTTATCTTTAAAGGTTAATGTTATGCCTATTCGTTCCCCAGACATCGCATCGACGATATCTATATGTGATTATTTAGTTGCTATATAATATCCTCACGCCAAATCCTTTAGGAGGTAGATGGAAAGACCTGAGTGCGGAATCTGACATCCGTGACCGTTTAACATCAAATTTAATACCTTTTGTATTAGGCTCCTTATTTGAATACTATTGTGAAATACTGATTTAAAATTTTTTACTTAAATAACGTGTAACTATATCTTGAACATATTTTGATTAGTTGAGAATATCATAAATTTAAAATCTAGTTGAGCACTTAGATTAATGTATTCATTCATTTTCTATTCAAGATTGAAGTTCACAAGATCGAACTACTAAATGCTCTCAGCGAACTAATTTGAAATGCATTACTGTCACTTAGAACTTAGATGGAATGTTTCTAGTTCCACAAACGTGTCTGTGATAATTGTACGATCTTTCTACTTACACTGTTGGTTGTAGGCTATTGCCATAGTGCGTAATATCGCGTTCCAACGCAGATATTCGCGCTCTGCTTCGAAATGGCTTGATGTTCTGCGAGTATTTTATCTTTGAATATATTTCCTAATATACGAGTACGTAACATCACGCTTTCAATCCCCGAAAAGATAAGCAGAGGAGTACTACATACCTACGTTTAATCAGTTACGTGTTTAAGTTATAAACATTTGAGTAAATATTTTTAAGCGTTTCAACGTTTCGTTTACAATATTCTCTGGTTTGCTACAATTGATTTCGTGTAGATAAATGAGTTTTAAAATTACAACATTACGTTAATTTTCCACTCGCGAGAGCACCAACTCTAATTACGTTTACATTTAAAGAGTTTATTAAGGAACATTAACATAAGAGGCGTATGAAATATTTATGTTTGTATTAATGAATAAAACCCGTAGAATGCAAAGTAAAAAAAATCCACTATAAACTACATATTATATACCGGTATCAAAGGATTTTTAAATTTTTTAGATATTGCCTTTGAACTCATAAAAAATTTGTTTTTTGCTTTTTTATATGTTGATTCAGTTTCAATGAATAGTTCGTAGCACGTGTTCGCCATGCAGTGTCAGGTGTATCCGTATGCCTGTACCGATTAATCAAGCTTGCTGGAGCTCAATTTAGACCGTCCGCATGTTCAGTTGTCAGAGGGTTTTAATCAGCTTTATATCTGTCGGGTTACATTGGTTTCCATGATCATTCTGTACAGAGTTAAATGTTTTTTCGACAGCTATGCTTTGGAGTTGCCAAGCTATATTTATTTGCGTTGCGCGACTTTGATTCATGTACAGTAGTTCAGTTGTTCAGTATTCAGAGATATATACATTATGACGTGTAAGTCAATATTTGTATATGTATGTAACATCACGCCTGCAATCCCTGAAGAGATATGCAGATGGATGTAGAACACTCCCACGTTTCACCAGTTACGTTTACATTCCATGATGGAATAGGTGATGAGCTTATTGCCATACATCAGGCATATAGGTAATCAGACTCCGAGCCACTACTAGCAAATCAAAATTAGAAGAATTTAGTAGTGCCCAACCCGGGAATTGAATACAGGACCTCCCGATCGGCAGTCGCACTTGCAACCAACACAACCAACGAGGCTAACGATATTGATGATCTCTGATCTTTGTATATGTAGATATTCGTTGCTAATTTCACTTGAAGTTTCTACAAGCGGCTCAGAGCCTGGATTCATGTCCCTTTATGAAATAGGCTCACCACCTGCTTCATGATGTGACGTAAACGTAACTGGTGCAACGTAGGTGTGATTACACTCCTCTGCCTTCCTCCGCGGATTTCATGCATGATGTTATATTTAATTCACTTTTGTATTTTCGAGATAGCCCGAAAAAAGCAATCCCTCAAGGCTATCCCGAAAAATCATATGGGAGTTATGACGGTACATATTTTATCACGTACATACAAACTCATGAAAGTAAAATATATCTGTTGCGTTATAGAGCAAACCTCTAACACACATTAAATGCAAGCCAATATATCACAGTAGGTGTAACTAAAATAAGTAGATCTTTGTACAAAGTCTCTTTTTCTGATTACTTTTAAGATTACAGTGTACAAAATAAATAAATAAATAAAATTATAAACGAAAAATATAGCTCCGTAAGTGACATATTCTAATTTAAAATCAATTATCGAGTGTAATTCACAGATTATAATAACGTTATAAATTTGAAATGCTAGATATAAATATTTGTCACGGAACAATCAGCACAACTTAGACGTGTTTTCCGTGACGTTTTTAAGTCGTGTGGTGGCCGACAAGCTGGACTTGGTCAGCGTGATGACCAAAGCCTTAGCCCCTCTCAGTCCTTTCAGGAAACCGCATTCGGCGATCCGTGTTCCCTGTCGGCACGGTAGTACTTAATGACCATGATAAATTACTTAACTTGTGATTAATAGATTATATTACAAAAATTACATTAAAATAAATGGAATGTTTGAGTAACCAATAAAATGTAAGAAATAGTAAAATATTGTGACTTAATATGACGCATTGACGAGCAGTAAATTAGAAAACAAAGAATTATTGAAACTCGGAATTAACGCAAATAATTTAATTAATAAAAATGAACAAAATTTGTAAATAAATGGAAAGAAATTATTACGATAAATTGAGCTTAATTTTATTTCAACTAATGTTCACTATAATTTCAAAGAAAGTAAATCAAACTGGATAATTAAATTATCTTAAACGTATAATAAATTAAGTTAAAAGTTGTTAAGTTTAAAGTTGTTTGTTAAGTTAAAAGTTGAAAGTATACAAATTGCATTTTGATCAAAACATTCATCTTTTCAAATCGAAACAATTTCTTTTTAGATTTTTAGATAATACAATATTATTTATCTTCTTGTTATAATGAGTTTTTATTTTATTTTTATTAGGTATACTAAACATATTATACTACAAAAGAAATTTTGTATTATAGTGACCGTTTGTTTTGTTTGAGTTGACAGACTTTGATGTAAGTTCTCATGTTTTGTTTTTATTACACGTACGTACAAAATGTACTTACAAAATAATTTTCTGTTTATACAACAATATGATTAAAATAATCTTATACATTTAATATAACTATTACTTATGATTCCGAATAATTTTAAATGTGATTGAGAATTAATTCGGCTGGATTCACGTATGTTTTTTCGGGGTCGCCCGACTAATTTCGGACCTATACGAGGTTCTTCCTAATGAACTCCCGTCGTTTGCAGCGAGGTCACGGCGGAGAAATTTTGAATGTAGAATAATTTATTATTGTTAAATCAACATATACATAAATAGAGAAAAAGACACAAAATAAACTAACGGGAAACGCATTGATTACAAATTTTCTTTTCTGCAATTAACATTGAAACATAAAATTCTTTTTTGCCACTCATTCGCAAATCCACGGTTTGAGGCTAGTTCGTGTCGTTTTTAAATACTAAGGTTTCGTCTGCACGAACGAGCGGCCGATTTAATCATTAAGCTGATTCATCTTTTATGATCGCCGATTCAGAGTGGTTCGGTATGGTGCTCTAATGAAGCTATTGTCGTAGTTCGCTTTTACTCTGTAATTGACTCGGAGCTGGAAATAAATGTTCATTTGCGGTCATTAACATTAGGTACTGATGGAAATATGTAGATAATTCGGTTAAAATATTTTCTATTTATAATACGTCTCATGTTATTATATTTATGTAACATATTAAAATGTTATTAAATATTGTTATGACTGATGATTCCATCATGGGACGTAATCGTAACTGGTGAAATATATATATATATATACATGTATGTATATCGTAGGTCTGCCACGCGCTCAATTGCGGATTGGCGAACTAGGCGACGCATATCAACAAGATAACACGGCACATTGGAATGGTTCACTTCCGTAGAAAATAAACAGCTTTATTATCACGGATACCAATCCTAGTACCATAGCTGTTTCCTTCATACAGTATATATGTTTTTCCGAAGAGATATGACGAAAACATATCAATACTTTGCTATGCATATTATGATTTTTATCTATATTTTTTTTATGTTTATACTGTTATGAACGACGGTACAAAAGAAATGATAAGAAACACATAGAGGTAATGCAGTACAGTGTTAATATTAAAAACCAACCTCACATAATGTTCCGGTTAGCGCTTTTATACCGGAAGCAGTTCTGGTTCCGGCGCCGCGTCCGCGTCCGTGTGAAAATAAATGTACTCTGTCTTCCACGATATCATTTTAAAGTGATATTTCGTGTCCGGACAAAAATACAAACTGCGCATTGCACTCTAGCTAGAGCTCTTCTTTTAGATACAATTTCTAGTTCACTTTTTTAAAATGAATTACCATTTTTCATACTTCACTATTTCTAATTTCCAGTATCGCTCGCGATTCCTTGCTAATAATATATTTATCTCATTTTAAAATACATATATTCTATGAATTAATATGTAAGGATGGACATATTTCGCACTGGGTGCTTTCTGCTTACTTGCTGGGGCTTAGTTTGCTGATATAACAATAATGAATTGCTTCATGTGCAGGGCTTAGATAAAAGAACATTTATAATGCAACAGATATTTTTGAAATAGGCAACAATAACTCATCGTAATAATTTCAAAAATGCAACGTTTTAAGTGATATTGCGAAGTGTCAGCGTTTAAACACCAACCGCAAATCGCGTTCCACTTGATGCTTTTATACAAACTCTCGCTACGTCACTGTTTCTCCGCTAAAATAAATGTACACGTAAAAACTTTGTACTTACTTGTATTTATTGTGCTTTTTGAATTTGCAGATTTTTATATATAATTGTACAGATGGAAATGAAATCCGCTGTGCTTCATTTTGTCATTTTGAAAGAAATTTTATCGAGTATACAATAATTAGACCGACGTGTATTTAGTAACACCATTATTATATTACAATTATTATGTTTATTTCATCTAGAGTTTTATCTCATACTAAGTATTGCTTGTCCTCTCCGCTATGATATAGAGTATGATATATAAATGCGCTATGATATATAAATGCGCCTTTATCTCGACGTGTGTTCCTGTTAAATATAAGTTTTTTTTGCGAAAATAAGTTTATAATAAATAAAAAGTAATTAAAAGTAAAGTAAAGGAAACTCCATTACTGATTCTCTATTGGACACGGATATCCTCTCAGAATGAGGAATTTGGCCAAATGATGGTTCGTAAACTTCACACACCTTAGAATATTGTTGATAGCTTCGAGATACGTAGGTTTTCTCGCTAAATGTTTTTATCATCGTTATAGGAAGTTGTTATTTGACTTTAATAACAAGTCATAGCGTATGCCAAGACATACATACTAGACCAATAACTAAGCTATCACTGCTTAATTCCCAGCAATGTAGGTACACATGAAAGGAATTGTAGGCAGACTCAGATTCTTGAGATATTCTGATGTAAAGTTTCACTTCTAACTTTAGTCTTAAGTTAAACCACTTTTAACTCACGACTAAAGAAACTTTAAAATATTCTTCAAGATACTAAATTAGTATTATAGAATAATAAATTCAACATTCTACATTCCTTTGCCCTACCTCTTCGGAGATTATAGGCGTGATATTACTTTTTTTTTAATCTTTTTAATTTTTCCAAAAAATAAATATAAGATCTTACCACGCGACTGTTAATATAAACACAATTGTTTAACTTCGCAGTGATATGATATGTATTTCAAGTGATGTGAAATTCTTATCAAATTTATTACGAATCAAGTTTGTGCCGGTTACTACTATAAAAATATTTGCTATGACCAATAAAAATATGAGATGTTGTTAAGACTATTGAATAATAAAAAAATTTAATATACCTAGGTATCTACGTACGGGTATTTTGTTCAAATCAGTTTGATAATCACAAGCACACATTCACATTTCATTTGTTCGTGTCACATAAAACAAAATCATATAACTAACGCAAAGAAAACACTGGCAATTATATTTAAAAAGCGATGTTATAAATAAATGCTTATGTAATATTTCTGTGAGACCGTTGAATGCCCAACTTTGGTACTAAAACTCCGCCTGTCATGTTGAGGTGAAAAAGTTGTTCCAGAAATTAATGTCTATGAGGGAAGCATAATGGCGGTCGCGTTGGCTGAATTCAGACTAGGTTCAGTACTTGCTGTAGCAACAGCGAACATGCGTTTATGTCATATTTGCCTTCGTGTGTTGGATGTAAGGTAAGGATCTCAAACTAGGAATAGCTTGCTAGATTCGATAGACAGCGTACGAACTATACCTACTTATAATTGTGAAAGGTATATTTGTATAATAATATTGATATAATAATTTATATAATAATATGGGCAAGGTGGAAGGAAAGAGGCGCGCTGGACGCCGGAAAAAGTCGTGGCTGAGAAACATCAGGGAATGGACAGGCATTACATCTGTCGAACAAGTCTTCGCCTGGCCATGGATGGAGAGGGGTACAAGGAACTAACGGCCAACCTTCAGTAGTGAAGAGGCACAATAAGGAGAAGAATATAATAATAATATAATTGTATATTCACATAGAGCAAATAATGGAACGCCTGAAACAAATACATGTCCAGCATGAGAATCGAACTGCTAACTGGTTAACTGTCAGAACCACTGGAACATTGTTGTTGGTAGCCTGTCATTAGAACTGAGCACCTTTATTATGATGCGGTATAAAAAGTTACGAAAATGTTGGCGCGATGAACTATCCACTCGTGCATCTTCATCGGTGCGACGCATTGTTTATTATGTTACTAAAGGCCGCCTTTTAAACTAGATTAAGTTAAATCCACAGTGGCTGAATATAAATAAATTTTTGTAAGTATTGTTCAAATGTGATATATAGTTATCTGAAATGGTGATATGATGAATATATTGGGATAAATACTACTGCCCGCCCCCTCCATATATGTATTATATATATAGACATCACCCACACATACACACACACGCACACACACACACACACATATTTTATAATTTTAATAAAAAAATATTAAGCGCTTATATACTATTGACCTGCGTTAGGATTCAGGCTACAATTAATTATAAGTCTAGTAAATATTGACTCATTTGAGTTCAAAACATCAATTCAATTAAAGGAAACTATAAAAGTCAAGTAAATGATATGAAATTGAATGTATAATGAAAAATAAAACAGTAAAGAAAAAAACCTGTAACCAATCACACGTTTTCAGGGACAGATTTCATGTTTGAAGCAAATAAATCCCACAACCCAGTTCCGAACGTAAACTAATTTTAAGCGATAAAGCCGCTAATTTTCAAAAGTTTCGTATAAATTGCGGTGTTAGTGTTCAAAATTTTACATCGAACTTTCATATTATTTTACCTGCTTACTTGATATAAATCAAATATAATTATTACTTTTATATCATCAGGCGAGATCCCTTTCTGTGTTGGCAGGGAGAACCCAGTGCTAACTGCTTCTACACTTACAGAGAAGTAAGATTATACTCGTAAATGAAAGAGAAAGTACTATTTAGCCGACATGAATTATTAAATACAAACCATAGATACGGAACATCACGCCGGTAAACCCCGTAGAGGCAAGCAGATGAATGTAGCATACACCCACGTTTCACCGGTCATGTTAACATCTCATTATGGTACAGGTGGTGTACCTGTTGCGATACATAGGACACATATCCAGACTCCGAGCCACCCGACCAGGGTTCCAGGATCCAGGTTTTCCAGATCGGTGGTCGAGCTTACATTTAATACGAATAATATCTTATTACAGATATTTAAAAAAAAACGTTCTTAGCGGAGATATCGTTCGTGCGGAATCTATGTGAATCTAAATCATTGGCAAGAACTTTTAATGGCATGCAGTAGGTTCAGTGAGACAGGCTTAATACTCATTAAATCATTAAGTACTCACTTAATGATTTAATGAGCGTACAAATGTCACTTCGCTGTTATTCCTAGAAATGTTTACTCAGATGTTTACAAAATAAAAATGATTTTATTAATTTAGTTAGATATATTTTTATAAAGTTTTTATCTTAACTTTTATTCATTTAATATAACTTTAAAATTTTTAATTGCAGTTATACAAAATCAATTGTCCCGTTTATCTGTAAACTTATAAATATACTGCCTCGTTGGTCGAGTTGGTTGCAAGTGCGACTGCCGAACGGGAGGTCCTGGGTTCGATTCCCGGGTCGA
>DWDW01001794.1:0-11049 GCA_018245635.1 Mimoniades versicolor eupheme | reverse complement strand
ACAGGTTACCTATTTAGTTCTCCCAAAAGAAAATGTCAAAGTGACATATGAGAGGTGAATTTTGTAAAAGCCGCGATAATTCAAGTTATTTAGCGTTGTACGGTGTACATTTTGCTGAACTTTGTAAACATTCTGTCTTGATATACGACATGACAGCCGCGTAGCTTATGAGGCGACGATGCGATCCTTTTAAAATTCTTTGCGATCCCTTTATGAACGTACGTGTCTAGCAAACAAATGTCGGATCTATTCATGAGAGTCATGATTTCGACTGACCTTCGCCTAAAGATTTGGCAATAAAACTGGAATCCGAGGTATAATTTGAATGTTTACAGTCAGCGGTCATGACTTAATTCGTTTTGGCGTTTTACTGCTTGCCTGTACTTACTGTAGCAGTTATTTAATATCCTTTCCGTATATAGATGAATTACGTATTTTTAGGTAATAAAGAGGAAAATGGTTAATCTAGATCAGTGATTTAGTTGTGGCTTTTAACGCACAAATCTCTTATTGGACATGAATCTCTACTCCATATGCGGTGGCCTGAAGTTTACTCTACAACGGTGCTTCTGTGCGGATACGAGTTTCAGGATAACTTTAAACCGCCGTTAAGGCTTCCGACGAATTTTAACGCCCTTATCTAACTCTTAATTTAATTCTAAGTACGTACATATCTGTGAATGGCACTTATTTAATGCTTGCTTTAACTTTATTGCTTTTAAATGTAAATAAATAATGTATGCCGAGATAATTATAAATAATTTTAGGAAATGCTTTTTGTCATAATTTGAAGCTGTTAAATATTCAGAGAGCTCGTTTGATGGTATGTAGTGAGAGGTCAACCTCACATATGGATCTCTATAACCCTAGAGTTGACAATGAGTTTCAAAGTAATATTCTATCTGTACTTTACACGTGGGTAAAAGCGCAAAAGATCTCCCGAACAAGTGCCGTAGATATGGATAAGACTTCATTCCTCAAACAGCGATGAAAAGGAAAAAGAGTTACATAGCCCTAAAGCCTGTTTTGAAGCACTTATAATTTTAAGTCCGGTAGATGAGGTAGGTAACCCTTCTGCCCACAGTTGTGAACAATACCTTAATGGAGTGGGCGAAAAAAAATGACGTAACTAAAAACACGTTATTAATCCACCATAACATATGTATATCGATCAGGAAATTCGTGGTAAAAGGCGTTGGTAAGTTTTACGCCAATTAGAAAGTCTTTATTTATTGTTTATTTTCCATTTAAATCCACTTGTTCTCAATAATAATATAATTTTTTTTTACCTTTTCTTTAAATGTACAATTGTATTGTGTACAGTTTTTAATTTACATCTCACCCTCTTTTGATTAGACGGTACCTAATATGAAGCGTCCATTATAACTAGACACCTGCATATCATTCTACCCTGAATTTACTTTGTCATCATCATCAGCCTGTTCTCGTCCACTGCTGGATAAAGGCATCTCCAATACTACGCCACTGAATTTACTAAACCGAGGATTTTTCTAATATTAAATATTACGCAACAGATTTGTTCTAATGATTTTATATCAAAAACAAACTTTCATAAGTAAAGACTTCTTTGAAAATCCTCTTTATTTGAAGGTTCAGGTACAAATTTATAAGAACGCGTTCTAACATTTGGGTTCATTTTATTTTGTTCCTTCTTTTACCCTTATTCCGCGATAAGATTCGTGTCAAACACTGAATCCACAATCATGTGAATAGCGAAGGAATATGTAAATCGCGTCTCACCTAAAAAGACCAATATCGTCATTGTTGTCGCTAGGTTGTCAGTTATTTTTTTATGAAATTATAGTTAGAATTAATACAGAAAATAACTAATATTACATACTATTTTTATTTATTTTGTTATTCAGATAATGATTTGTACGGTTTTCATCCAGGCGCAAATAAGGAATACCATTAGATAGATATTTCGTCTGGACATCAACTAAAAGCCAAAACTTTATGCTAAACTGGTCAGGTTCCTTTGCATTGTGTTAAAGGCTTCGGTTTTTAGACGGCAATAAATGTTTTTCATCAGTGAAGTTTTCCTCAGTTCGTAAAATGAATGAAATTTTTCAATATATGTATTGCATATTACTGACGCTAGAGCAAATTCGTGTAGAGACGGAGTAAGAATACCGTACTGAGATACAGGATGTCGTAAGAGGCGACTAAACGCGGTGCTGGCGGATAGCGGTATAGCGCGGACTGACTAACCACAGGTAACTGCCCTGGCGTAGTCAGTGCGAAAAACTGTGCTTTACGATTCCTAACCCGTAAGCCCAGCGCAGAGAATATGGGCATAGCCCCTCAGAGGAAGCCTATGACCAGCAGTGGACTACAGCATGCTGATGACGATTATGAGATCAAAATATACACCTTGTAAGTTACAAAGATCTTTTAGACAGAGTCATATATTCTATGAATCCGTTCTTATTCAATATTTTGTTGAATACAGGGGAATTTGGGCGCCACCAAAGTTTTACCACATTAGGTCTAAATTAAATTAAACAAATTAAACTTCAACGATTCTACAACTGCAAATCTTCATTCCGTTCAGACTTTGAACAAGTTAGAGCTCGATGATTTTGCAATCATCGAGCTCTAACTTGCTCAAACTGCTTCAAAATCAGACATTTTTACTGGCAGTTACTAGTATGTTGATTTTATATAAATTATTCTAATTATATGTACTCAGTTTATGGCAAAAGACACATGACTTATTCCACAGTGGGACGTCAATTTAACTGGTGAAATGAGGGAGTGTACTGCACTCCCCTGCCTACTTCTTAGAAGATTTCAGGCGTGATGATACCTTTATTCTTTACGATATTGAAGTTAGTCGAATATCAACACATTTTGAGACCTTTATGTGGGCATATTGCGGTCACAGCGGTACGGTGAAGCGTGCTCCGATATTTATTAATCTTTATTGGATATCCCTTCGCGGCTAAAGGACGGAACTTACCTGCTAGAAACTCGGCCACGTACAATCATGTTATTGAACAGTTATTGGACGCTGGAAGTTATGAGGTCCGGGCACAGTAATCATTTTTGTTATTCTCACATTATTACACAAAAACCTTTCCCGGTATATTTACAGATTTTCTTATGCGTTTGCTGGCGAACGGTACGTAACAACACGCATGTAATCCCCGTAGAGGTAGGCAGAGAAATGTATTACACTCCCAAGGCACTGACAACGGATATTTTTCATTATCAGTTTTTACAAAGCTTAAGTGTTATTTTATGGACACAGAAAACAAATTTGTAGATCTCTATGAAAAAGAGAAATTTGTTTCGATGAGAACTTCTGAATGAGGAGATAAAATAATGTAAAACTTTTATTGGCGAATCGTGGGTGACTATACTACACTACACTATTTTCCTCTGCCCACCTCTTTGGGGAGATATAGGCGTAATGTAACGTTTAAAATGAAGTATGCTTTTTACGCTGGGTAAATATTTTATTTGGGTGAAGAGTACAAGCGAGCAGTTTACATCGAGTTGGTTCTTACTAGTGTGTTAGTGAACCAACTAAGCTGATTAGACTTGAATTGAATTGTTCATAAACATTGATTTCGGAGTAATGTCCACACGTATCATAATTAAACGTGTTGATATTAATGATGACACAGAAAACACTGCAAGAACATGTTATACACCGAAAGGGTATTATTTATCAAATGTATAATATATATAAATGCTTGGCAATCACATATTATTAGTGACGTTGGAATGAGAGAGATGTCACTCGGTACTGACACCTGTCACACACGTTACTTCGAAAGAAGTAAATGTGTCACGGCGTCTATGTATTACTTGATTCACAAAGATTGTGATGCGACAAAATATTTGTCAATTTTCTTAACATGTTTTTGTATACAGATAGTGTAACAGTACAGTGCAGGGACAAATTTAGTTGTATTGTAAAAACGAGTAAATGTTTTTTTCCAACGCTACCGTTTTACTGTTGGAATAAATTATATTATATATAAGTATATCCGTAATTATTTTTACTTCGCGCCATTTGACTTACAAGGTAGATAGCGAGCCCTGAGTGCCATATATCACTAATCTTAAATTAATGATAATTTAGGTGGTAAAGCGGATTTCTTCTTTTGTACTATTGTGTAGTTACTAAACCTTTTAAAATACACACATTGTATATATGTAAAAAAAGCAAAATATACTTAAATAAAAATAACAATGATACAGTATTAGAAAGCATGTATGAGTAATGAAGAGTCTCAGAGATATTGAGCTGCGTCCATATTGTCAAGCGCAGGTGTCTAGTTATAATGGACGACCCATATAATGGTTCCCGGCAAAGCTGAAGTTAGCTAAAGGTGTAAATTAAAAACAATGACATACGAGTATGCAGACCTACATTTAGCCTGACCTGCTCCGAAAAGAATGTGTTTCCATCTCGTTCTCTCTGTTTCAAACGAAACTGTCTTTTGAAAGACGTTTTAGGAAGGGGATGCATTTCGAAATCGTCTTTTTTAGTGCAGTACCTTTGATATTTTAGAAGAAAGGTAAAGGAACATATGTATTTTGTAAAGTCAGCTAAATCTGAAAAGGCGAGTCTCAATACAATAATATTTCAACATTTCATACTTGTAACGCAGAGCGACGAATTTAATGTACCTTGATAATTAGGTCGAAAAAGTACATTTAAATTAATTATCGAGCGAACCTTTAATATTATTCAAAAATTAATGTCAAGTTGAAAAGTTGAATGAATATTCGAGTCACCAGTAAAGTACAATTTCCTGTGACGTGAATAACCAAAATGAATTTTAATGAACGAATTGGGGGCGTTTGAACGGTAATAAGCTTGACTGTCTTTGAATTAACAAATAATATTAAGTTCAGCGGTAAAAGTAGCTTAAGAGAGACATTGTAAACAATCATGCCTTGCACAGAGGACTGTGGTTGAAAACTACTGTATTCTACTCTAATCACAAGTCAATCTTATTCAATGAAGGTGTAATTTGACAATTGTTACTCATATATGTAATGTTTATATAGTTGTATATATAAATAAATATATAAATAAATAAAGAAAAAAAATAAAGAAATAAATAAATCTCAAACATTTTTCTTTCAAACAACTTTATGATGTCATCTTGGTCTCAAATAAATCTAATGCTGTCTATATCCTGCTCTAGGAATCGGCTATATAGGGCTCTATATAGGGCTATCTATATAGAGCTCTAGGAATAGGAAGGATTTATACACGTTTAAACAACTACAATATAAGTTTTCATTGATGATGAATAGCGGGAAATACAGTCGCGTGAAATGTATTTAACTGAGCTGAATTCAAGTGAGAAACAGTCACGCGAAATAGCCTGTGAAATACAGTCACGTGAAACATCATCATTATCATTATCAGTCCACTGCTGGACATAAGCCTCGACTGAGACAGGCCGCGCCATATGAGTACCACGATCTCCCAGCGCCCGGTTTAGTTGCCTCTTACGACACTCTCACAGAAATACAATCCCGTGAAATACAATCTCGTGAAATATAGTCACGTGAAATATGAACATGTAACGTGTACATAATGTGTCAAAGTTTGCGTGTCAAAATAATTACCTGTCATCAATATCAAGTCCAGTCAGATGTTCACCACAAACACATAAAGCACGACGATCGGTTGATCGATCGGAAGCGCCACGTGACACAATTGGAACAGTTCAAATATCTTAATTCAAATAGACTTCACTTGTCATATCATATTAGTTCTTTGTACGTATGCGTTAGGACAAAATGAGTAAGAATTATCAATTAAATATTTTATTACAATTATTATCAACTATTTTTAAAGGTGACTGTCTCGTTGGTCGTATTGGTTTCTAACGTGAGTGCCGATAGACACGTCCTGAGTTCAAAGCGTGGGTCGAGGACTATTGGATTGTTCTTAGATTTTTTAGTAGTGGCTCGGAGTCTGGATCTGAACCCGGTGTATGAGTATGATAATAGACTCACTGCCTATTCCATAGTGGGACGTAAACGTAACTGGTGAAACCTGGAAGTGTACTATGCTCCCCTGACTACCTCTTCGGGGATTACAGGCGTGAATTTACGATTAGTATTTAATGGTTACCAACTCGCATCTAGCCAACACGGTGGAAAAATAACGTGATTTTCGTAAAGTTCATAATTGTGATTAGTCATAATAACTCTAATAGTAACATCGTTTTCACATCTCAATCAATCAATTGTTTTATTAACAATTTTTTGCCACACATTTTTTGTATGTCACACTTTACGTGAACAATTCGCACGTTCAGAAAACGTTGCCAAGAGCTTGCTTACTTTCAAACAGCCCATACATAATATGCACTTTAGATTGCGAGTTACGGCCATGAATTTCACGTAAAGCCTGGAAAATTATCCAAAATTTGAATCCAAAATCGCTAAGCGGCAGCGTCTGCTTTATCCATTGGTTAAGTTTATGTTTATCCTGATTTATTCTTTATATTGGATTTTAAAAAGATAGGGGCAGAATAGAAATATATGTTATTATTTTAAAAATTGTAAACGTAACATTTGATATTACCGACAAGTATAATGTTTATAATACATTAGCTTATATGCCTCATTGGTCGAGGAGATGCTAGGCTGCTGATCGAGCAGTCCCGGTTTCGATGCCTGGGTCGCGTATTATTGAGTTATTCTGACTAGAAATACCTATTAGTGACGACACGACACGTGTGCCATGGTAGGATGTGTTGCGTAACTGGTGCAAGGAGATATACCACACCCCTCTGCCTACCTGTTTCGGGAGATACAGGCGTGATGTTTATGTTATGTATATGAATATAATAGTAGTATTACGAGAAACGATGAATTTTATAGGGACCTAGATAAAAAACTTAAAGACAAAAAATACATGCATCAGTGAGTCGAATTTAGTAGGTATTGTAAGGAAATAATTTAGTATTCTTTTTAAGAACTTAGTTAATTTAAATTTTTAAATAATTCCGATTACACCTGAGTACAATGGTATAAGTAACCTCTGCCTAACTTTACGAGGATTACAGGCAAGATGTTCCTTTCTTACATAGTAGACCTACGCGACATCAGTAAAACCACTTACTAATATTATATTATGTACTAATAAAATAAATCTAAATCCTAATTCGTCTTCATTACTAATAATCCTAAGCATATTTTCGACGTAAGTAAATCGAAGCTAATATCAAGATTGGGCAATCCATCACGCGCAAATATATGTACATATCTTCACGCCAGGTCCCTTGTGGGGTAAGCAAAGAGCACAGAGTGCCAAATATCTCTATGCAAATATATGTATAAACGGCCATACTAATATTTTTAAACGTAAAATAATATTTTCCGTCGCGACTCTCACTAACGCCTAAAGATAGTAATACTCGTATATCATAGCTATGCTTAAGAATTAATTGAGCCTGGCATCGACAACCTTTGATCTGGGTTCACGATAAGGTCGCACGAAAACAACATGTACAGCAAATATTGGCAGATAATAAATTTTGAATTTCATTACCAGCCTCTTAAAATGTCTTAGGCGCCGCTGTAAAGATTAACAATAAATCATTTAGACTTCAAAGAAAACATTTTAAATATACAAAAGTAATTTAAGTTCGTGTCCCTTATACAATTTTCCTGAGAATTAAATACTTGGTAAACATCTTTTTATTAATGCAGAGTCACCATCGCTGAATACCAAAGCTTTTAAGACATATAATCACGCCTATAATCGAAGAAGAGACAAGCAGAAGAGTCTAGAACATTCGCGTTGCATTAAGTTGTACGTCCTACCATGGAATAAGGGGCGATGTTTGCGAAGAACAAAGACTGTTAAGTTTCACAAAATCTTTGCTGAAACTTACTTAATACATACCTACGGAGTATAATTACCTGTTGCTCAGAAGTTCAATGAAGCGTGCGCTATGATAGGAAATATAGGTAGTTTTATGTTATTTTCATACAGTGCTATCCAAGTGCAGTCCAAAAGTGGCCGGTGCTGCAGTAATGTATTCGAACTGGTGAGAGCGTCATTCTGATTTCTGCGTGATGTTTTGAGCTTTGCGCAATTTTGAAATTTGCGCAAAAGAGAAGGCATTTACAAAGAACCTGGAATCCATTCCGGTAAGGTCCGCAGTACTTCTTGGCATTTTTTGTATACAATACATTTAATCCACCTTTAGAATTAAGTAATATACCTCGCCTATGTCCTGGACATGTAAACATAAAAGCCGTATATCTGTCGTACTTATATACCAATAGGTGTTTATAATGACAAGAAAAGCCATGAAGTCTTATTTATATTAGATTAAAATAAAGCTTAAAATCTTACGGGAATTACGCCCTAATAAATCAAAATAGCCAAGTGGAAATCGTCATGTTAAATTCATAAAAAGAGATAGCTGGCCTACTACTTGTCAGTTGCTGTGATATACGTAATGAGATTTCTAAGGTAGATTAACCACGAGAGAAAACAATCTATGTTATCATTCATCAGCAACACGAAGTTTACATTTATTTCATATTATATAAAAAAAATCGCGAAACGAAACTAACCAAATTTCACTCTTGTAATCCTCGAAGAGGTAGGCAAAGTAGGGTAGTGAACTCCAACGTCTTGCTAGTTACATTAATATCCCACTATGGAATAAGTGGTGAGCCTATTGCCATACACCGGGCACATATTCCAGACGCTGATCCATTACTAGAAAATCTAAATTAGGAAAATCTGGTAGTGCCCGACCCGGGATTTGAACCCTGGACCTCCCGATCGGCAGTCGCGCAACCAACAACCAACCAACGATACAGTCAAACAATTAAAAAATCGCTTGCTTGATATTAGAAAATATCAATGGCGGATATATTTTGACTGCCTCGACGGTCCATTGGTTGAAAGCGCGACTGCGGAACGGCCTCGAACTTCGGGGCGGGAACCATCGGCTTATTAACTTAGCTTTTTAACTCGGGGTCTGTATTTGCGGTGTAAGGTAAGTCCTCCCCCTAGTCGTTGATGGGACATAAAGGTAACAGGTGACACGCAAGAGTGTACTAAACTCTTCTGCCTTTCTCTTCGGGGATAGTCAATGTGTCTGAAATTCTGAAATATTTCAGAAATTTGAGATATTAGTGCTACCAATTTTCTGTTTAGATTAATGGCAATAGAAGCTAGTATACGCAAATGGTTACGAGTAACATGAAGTACATACATATTTGTTTGAGATAAAAAAACAAAGATACGATGTTAAAAATATTTATTACAGAAAAGCCAAGTCTTGATGGTAGTAATGCTGAATAATGTGCCTAATAGCGGGGCACCTCGGGCCTTTGAAAAGAAAATTATTTTCCAGCGATGCTTTGAACCGCCTAATGACGTCATTTGGCGATATCATTCCATCTGTATGGACGATGAGTCGTCATAGCTGTCTGTTTCCTATAACGGCGCCGGCTAAATGGGAGACATGCAGCTATGTTTCGGTTAATTCAATTCTGTTGACTTATAAAAAAATAACAAAAACTCGTGAATTGTACTCAAATTCTACTACAGCTTTTATTCATTATATATGTGTTGACAGCAGAAGAAAGGAGCGTTTTACAATAAAAATAAAAATAATAATATCTCAGGTCGTCCCGACACACGGCCATCCGATCTCAAAGTAAGCCTAAATAGAACACGTGTATACGAATAAACATAATACTTATGTAAAATTATATTAATTCAAACTCTACTCCGACATCTGTATTCAAGATAATTTATACCGTTTTGAATAACTCCTGAACTTTGAACACGGATTCTAAAATATATAAATTTAATTTTATTTATCTTTCAAACCAAGGCTGACTTCAGATTGCTCACAGTGAAGAGATACCTCTGTGCATAGCGGCGAAGATGTAATTTGTATAAATACATATTTGAATTTCCTCTATAATATGTCTTTAACTTAAGCCCATATAAGTGGAGGTTCCATGAGCAGTTTTCGTAAAAGCTTTATATCTCAAACCTCTTATTCGTATCCGATGCAAGCATTTGTTTTACAGTTTCACCAGATGATTCGTTTTATCTTTCTTCACGCTATACTTTCATGGCTTTATTTCTCGTTGAATCCAGTGAAGAACGGGACATATTAACTTCAACATCACACCATTATCGTTTTATCCAAGTACGCGATCCTCTTGGAACGAACTGGATGAAACATGGTATGTCTCACTGATCAAGTGTGGTCATTCGAATTGGAGAATACTTTGAACAACTTCAAAGTGTTCAACTTTTCTGTCGTTTTTTCATAAATATCATCATCATCGACTTAATCTTAGCGCGTAACATTATCATCGAATCCCATCGAAACAAAAGGAAAAGGCACAGGTACGCTTGAAATCGGCGAAGTTATCCAATTTCAATTCACAAAAGTGTCAACGAGTTTATTTGGCCCCGTCATTTGAAATGGGTTGAAACACACTATTAAAGCGAGCTCCACAAATTGGCAAGATGTCGGTTTCAGAAATACTTGTATCAACAAATTTATTCGGCTTGCTACTGCGTAGATATGTTTTTCCAGTTCAGATTTGGGGTGTCAATGGCCTAGAAGTAGTGATTGATGACGACCATAATAAATGGTTCTTTTATGAATGGCAGATTCATGTAAGAAATGTTGCCACAACTGCCTAATATTTATAGATAGGTATAACGAATGTTAATCATAGTACGCGTTTTGTGTGATGGCGATATATGTACATTTATTATATATGTACAAATAGACTCCTGTAGACCTCACTTTATAAAATTAAACATATTAACACTACTACTACTACGACATACCACTACCGAAAAAGCTTTTTTGGAATAGCACCTCATATTTAATAGATATATAATAGATTACCAAAGGATATTCGTGAGACTTCTAACATTAAATTTTTTAAGCAACAATTACACTCACACCTAATTAACAAATGTTACTATAGTCTCAATGATTTTCTTAAGTAATGGTATAATATGACATATTTGCTTGTGACATACAG